>JAGSPU010001616.1:0-128632 GCA_019321725.1 Paulownia fortunei | reverse complement strand
CAAACCAACAAAAAAGGCCAAAACTTAACAGAAGCTTTCAACATTGATCCATACAAGCATTTCTTCATGAACAGTAACTTTATTTTGAGTGAGCAGTTACTTTTCTCTGGACAGTTATTCTGAAAGCAACTATGGTCACCAACCAATGCACCACAACATTAACCTCCACCATAAAATCAGAGAAATCTTGCAATTATAGATTAGGGTATCAAATGGGCACACAAAAATAAAGTGAAATGCAGGTATTGAAGAGAAAGTTTTCTTCACTAAGATTAGATGTAAATCAACATAGTTTAGGCCCATGCAAGATCATCTCCATAAAATAATTAAAGCAGAATTAGATTTCTGAATCTGGGAAAAGACCTGCATCCACACCAACCAAATACCAGAACTTAGTGACAGCCCAATTCCCATAAGTATTAGATCCTATTTGCTTCCCATGGACAAACTTACTACGAGGAACTTGGAAATTCAGCGTCGCTTCAAACTAGAATGATTATTCAATTCCAGTAGCTGCTCGAGGGTTACCAGAGACCATCTGTCATCAGTTTGTGCAAAGACCTCTTGATTGAGGGAGTTTATGATTATGCTTATGTTACCAAAGCCGTAGATCTGATGCCCACCTTGTTTCTTCCAGGTTTAGGCTTGAACAGCAGACCATTCTGCTGGGCATGAATTTCAATAACTTCTTTCAAGCTCATATCAAGCCCCCCACTGATGCCCTCAGCATGAATTCCATTACCTAAGCCTGCAAATGCCCGTTGTTGAGCTTGAACTGATACCTTTTTCTGAGTCTCAAACTGCCTTTGCTCACTCACCCTGAGATAACTTATATTCTCTTTTAAACCAGGTTGTATCACCTCCAGGCCTTCAACAGCCTGGTTCATCATGTCTAGACCAAGATTAAGCCTATATCAAATATGCTACCATTTGGCCTCAAAGTTTGGGCTTGAACATAACCAATGGTACAAGACTTCTTGCCATTTATTAAAGAAAACATCCATTAACTGCAGGATGTGATGAGTAGGAATAGCAGTGGCCCATGTTCGTACCCAATAAAATTGATCAAGCTTCTGATTAGCAGGATTTATTTGAAAATCATGCATGACAGCCAATAATTTTGGAATAATGTAACGAACCATTAGTTGCTCCCAACTGGCAGGATCAAACACAGATTTCCAAGGAGACAATATGTAATAAGCAGACATATCACCAGGGTGCCAAGCATGAAGAGCACTTGCCAATCTATTGCGTGTTATGTGATAGCAATTCTCTAACTTCTGTCCCAGCAATGGTAACCATGGAAGGATCCAAGAATGAATGGGGATGGTCTCCTTACACGGATCCCAAGAGTCTACAGCAGCTGATAATTTGGGCATAACTACACTATCCAGTATGGTCCGTAGGACGGGAGGTGGTAGAAGTTCTTCCCAAGACTCCAAAAATCTAAGCATGGGCTCCGGGTCCCTAGCCTGCCAAGTGTTGGTGCCAGATATTCTCACCACGGGGAATACAACTTCCATAAGCAGCTGTGCATATGGTGAAGCTGTATCAGATAAATTAAATGAATCTTTGTGCAACAATTTCTTCCATGGGGATACCACCTCGACTCCATGAGTTTGGTTCTGAAGCGGGTCCCATCCCCGAAATATTCTGGCAAATAAAGGTAGAGCATATGAGCAAGCAATGCAGGATAAGTTGCATAATGAATAATCATCAAGAAATCTCGTCTGCAAATCCATGAATGATTTAGCAAGGGATTCTAGTGCCAGTGTTCCTGCAATGCTCTTCTCACCTATTTGGTCTAGTACACTCATTATCTCTTCCATGTTGTCAAGCTGCTGCTTGTGGTGATATACCTCTTTTGGCAGCTTCTCCTTTTCCCTCTGCAAAGCTACCACAGTCTCCCTCTCATTCCTCAAATCTCTATCTAACTTCTGTATGTCAAGCTCAGCTAAATCAACTATCAATCTGACATTATGCTGAAGTCCGGGCATTGGAACATCATTTTCCCTGGCTTTCTCTTCCGCATTCAAGTTCTCCAAATTAGTCAAAACCCGAACCTGTGGACCTCTCATGTCGAAAACCTTTTGGACAATTTCAAGACCCTGTTCTTGCTTCTTGAGAAGCAATTCTTCAGCTGTTATAAAAACTTTCTTCTTCAGCATGGCTTGCTTTGACCAAAGCTTTTCTTTTGTGCGACCCTCTGAAGGTTGACTCTGATGAGGCATGGGTTTTTCATCTGATTCCTGTAATGCTGGACGACTAGCTTCTTTATAATCATTGAAACCCATACCCATATCTTGGGTCGCATCTTGGCCTCAACAGGAGCTAGAATTCCCTGCTCATTTTTACCAAGGCCACCTCCTTCTGTAGCCCATCTTCTCAAGCAACTTCATTCCAATGCCCTTGGTATGCCTCTCAAAAGCACCAACACCTGTCGGCTCCAATTCTCTCATACCAGCTTGAGAAGACTTCTTGGCTAGCATGGACTTCTCCTTTTCCTTTTCTCTTCGCAACTGGGCACCTTCCTTGATCTTCTTCCCAAAGGCAGTGGGCAGGAAGTCATAATCATCATCCTTGTCTGCCTGTGCATATCCCTCTTCATGATTGGCGTTTTTGGAAGAGGCAGAACCAAATCCAAGGCCAGCAGAAGCTCCAAGGCCTAAGCCAACAGGTCTGAGGTCATCTTCCACAATTACCTCTTTCACCTCCTTGGAATTACGATTGATTTCCTGATTGGGCATTGCAGAGCCAGTCGAAACAAAATTGACGGGCTTGGTGTAGTCCGTCTTCTTGGATGGATCTTTCCTCCGCTTCTTTGATCCTGACCCGTCATACGAGTCGGAGTCACTATCGCCTGAAGCAAATACCCCATATAGAACATCGTCTTTGGTCTGAGCAGGTTTCTGTCTGCGCTTGCCATAAAATTCACCACCAATCCACTGACTATCTTCGTAATCATTATCCATACCGAACCATTCCATTTCCTGAACCTCATCCATCTTAAGAATACCACCCTGAAAACAAAAATCAGCAAGGAGACAAGTAAGCTTCAAATCAACTACCCCATGCGAGATTGTATAAGCAGGTCTGAAATCAATTTTCAATATTTAACTTTGTTTTTCCAAACAATATTGCTAAAGCAAACAAGAAAAAAAGAAAATAACGAAATAAGGGACACTTTAAAGAGCATAATTTATAAGAACCATAAACCGAAAGCTTAACTGGTATCAGTCAAACGAAAAAGATTTGCCCATATATGAAACAAACATGAAACAACTCACTTGATAAAAGAGAGCTCCGAGGAGGGAGGCTGAGACAATTCTGAGTGCCTTGTTGCCGTCTCCTTTTCGCTTGATATAGATGAGCTTTCTTGGGGAGGGGGCAGAGAGAGAGAGAGAGACAGAGAGGGGTTGTGTTGGAGATTTACGAGAAAAGCCGATGTGAAAGAAGTCGCTAATTCCAATTGCACTGAAGAAGACAACTAAACCGGGTCGGGAGGGCAACCGACTCTTAAATCTGATTAAAAAAATTATATTCCAGATATTTAAGCTTTCAAAAATATTCATGATTCATTTAAGAATATATCAATAACAAAATAAATTGGTTTATATTGTTCATATCTAAATAAACAAATGCGAGAATAATTTAAAAAAAAAAAACCATCGCTATATGTCAATGACAAGTTTACATTGGCTATAACATATTTTTAACAAACCAACATGAATATATCAGTAAACAGAATTTATTGCAATCAATTCTTCTGATTTTATTTAAACTCAACTAAAGCTTGAAAAATTGTTGAAAATAATACTCTTAGGTTGCTTTACGATGGGAAGACTTTGATTTGAAATTAAGATTTTCAAATAACTTCAAAATTAGATGAATTTGGTTTAAAAATTATCCTTTTTGTTGATTGTGAAAGTTATTATGTAAAACTACCTAAATATATTTATTATTTTTTGTAGAAAGGAAAAAAAAATGAATAACAATTGTTTTCCAGTGGAAGAGAAAGTTGGGCAATATGTATAAGAAAAAGTTACAATCTAGATTAAATGGTGTTTAATAGTAGACAAATAATAAGTACTCCTGCTATGGATGATTACACACGATCAAGGCTGACGAGAAAAAGATTTTACAAGTAAAGTTATGGATTGTGTCAGTTATGTGAGTTTATTATCTTGGTATTTATGATAATCTATTTATTATTTCATTATTTGTTATAATTAACTAATTATTTATGATTGTATTGAATCATTAATTAATTAATATACTGATAAAATGAGGTAAAAATATCACTTGAATAATAACATTTTCATTATGTATGATCTAATAATTTAGATTCCACTTGTCTACTAAAAGTAGGTCAAAGTCGGGGCAAGTGTAGACAAAATATGGAGCCAAGTTCAAATCGTTAGCAACTAAAATAACTTCAGCAGACAGCTTGATCTTTCTACTCTAAACTACAACTTGTAAAAACAATATTTCGTTCCATATTCCAACGCCGGCAAATTATCAAATCCGAACCCCTTTCCATATCCTCTTCAAGTGCCAACAAACTCTATTGGTAGACATTGCAACGAGCTGGGTTTGAAATGATTTTACTAAACTCAGAATCTGTTTTGTTCTAAATTTGAAATCCGATGGATCCAACTTGTTGGACCCACCAATTTTAAATTGTTTGCATTTTAACCTACTGGTACTATGATTAATCTAATTACAAGATGTCAAGCAATGACATATAGCTTCGACATCATTTTTGCCTTCTATCATTGCATCTCAAAAACTTGCAGTATCCTAACAAGGGTCAAAATAGCCTTATTCGACCCCCTCTTTACTCGTACGACAATGGCGACAACAACGGTGGTGGTGATGCTACTACCTGTAGTGTGCAAGTTGGACAGGCGATTTGAAAGTAAAATCAATGTATCTGAGTTCAAATCGAGATGATTTTAGCTTAGGTAGTTGACTTAAGAATGATTTGAGAGGGTAACACACGTTAGGCTTATTGAGGTGACCCCCACTTAAAACTCTCCAATACTTAAGTTAGTCAAGTCTTAAGGTTGAGATGAATTGGTGTGCGAAGTGAATAAATGATATAAAAGTTACCTTATGAGAACTCTGTAACGGGTATTTATACTAATCGATTCTCATATGTCATACAAGTTAGGATACAAATGCCATGATCCGGTCAACTAGCACATCCCATCGGTCAGCTCCATCAACGGTGGAGAGCTCAGTCCGACCCGAACTTTCAAACGAATCGGGTATCAGGTAAAAGTGCACGGATCTTTGGGCATTTTTGACATTTTAGCAACATTTCAGGGGTATAAATATAATTTTGATATTTGGTATATCATTACTCACTCAACTTTTTGTCCATTTATGCAGGGAAAGTTAATCGGGCCGTCCATTTCGAATTGGTGTCTTGTCCTAGTCGTTCATTTCGAATCGGTGTTTCATCCTGGTCATCCATTCAAGTTACCTTCTCTATATATATATGCCATTGGCTTCTTAATGTTCATTTTCACCATTTTACCCAAGATAAAGTGAACTCTCGGATCGGAGCGAACTCAAGCTTTATTTTCAGCGTATTTTTTAGAGATTAAATTTTCAAGGTAGCTTTTCTATCAAGTTTTGAGCTTCTTTTCTTTAATTTTTTCTTTCCTTTTCCCTCTTGTAATAATATCGACCCAACTTTTTGAGCGAACTCTTTCTGACTCTGACACTGACACGATCTCTGATAGTTCGAGCTCCAGGGACATTACCGATCCCCAAGAGGCTCAAGTCAGTCCCTGAATGGGATGCTACTAAGGGTGATGGGTCAAATCAATATGTCTACCAAGATAACCCAAACTTAAAATTTACTGCTCATTGGGCTTTGATTAGGTCCATCATTCAAGAGACTGAGGTCACATGAAGTAGGCATAGATTTTTTTATTCTGGATAACTTCAAAATAATAATTCTCAATCGTAGAGATAGGATCGATGAACCACCCTCGAGATGTCTAGCCTTTCACATTGCTAGTTTAGATGCTGGTCTTAGGTTCTCTTTATCCTATTTGATAGAGGATATTCTTACTGGTTTCAATGTATGCATGGCTCAGCTCTTGCCGAACTCTTTTCGACACCTACTAAGTTTTATTATTTTAAAGCGTTACTTCCGCCAAGAGCCCTCATTCACACATTCATTGTCGTTTACATTCTATCAAACTCTTCCCCTAAAACTGGAGAGAAGGGATTTTTCTACCTAATTCTGAAGCTCAAGCACAAAATGTTGCATCATTTGCCTTATTCCTTAGGTCATTGGAAAGATAAATTTATTTACCTTAGAGCCTCTAGGAATAGGCCATGGAAGGTTCCTCATCAATAGAGAGTTTCTCAACCTCGACCCCAAAATTTAGGCTTTGTTTCCTCAAATGATGACTTTCTATCTAATCAACTCATTACAAGTTGGTATGAAGCTCCCGACCTTCTTACTGAGGAAGTATGTGCCTTGATTGATCTTAGCCCTGCTCATATCCAAGCAACTCGAACTCTCGATAATTCTCTTTCACTTTCTTTCCCTCGAACTCAAACTCAGTTTTCTAACCTGCTTTATTTACCATATTTCAGAAATGATTATCCGTGCATCCATGGTTACCAAAGCTATGCGGGAGCAAAGGGAAGCTTTCTTAGCTCGAGCTCGCCCTGTCATTCCTACTTCGTCCGCAACAGAACCTGAGGTCCCTGTGTCTGCAAATGTCTCTTCAGGCTCTACCGAGATCGTCCCCGTCACTTCGGGCTTCTACCCCAGTTCGTGAGTCACCTACCAATGTGGTGGTTATTGATAAGCCCTTTAACTCTTCTAAATAGTCGAATAAAGATAAAGGCAAGGACAAGGGTCGGGAAGTGGTGTTCATGCCTCTAAGGGAAAAGAACCAATAGACTAGGATAAGGGCCACAAGAGCTCCAAGAGCTCAAAAAAATCGAGACTCTCACAGTAATAGATCTAGCAAACGCACTTACAACGAAGACAAGCTTAGTTCTTTCGAAGTTGAACATATGCTACTATGGCTAGAGAAAGAAAAGCAGCTGCTAACTCAGACGCGTGGGGAGGAGCAGTCTTCACTTTCCAAACAACCTTCTAGCCCAACCGCTCCTCGGGTCGTTCTGCCTTGGAACTTTACAGTTGATAGCTCTGTGTTGAAGTCTCATGCTAGGGGGGACTCGTTTGAGTTGTATAAACATACTTTACTCCCTACTAACCAGTGTGGACTCGTGAGCCTTCCCTTAGCTCGATTGGAGGCTGCGACTGCTCATCACTCCATGGTGGTAAGTCATCTTCTTCCAATTTTGCCCAAGTGTTTTAGTTCCTACAATTTATCTAACACATGCTATTCTTCTTTTCCCTCTTTTTTGTACAATAATGCTATTATCCACCAGCTAACCTTGTGAGTTGTACATTAGAGGCCTAAGTGGATTTCCTGTGAGGACAGGATCAAAGACGCCATACAGAAACTTCAAACTTTCGAGAAAAAAAAATCTAAAGCAATGGAGAAGGTTTGAATCGAGCTTGATAAGGAGATTATCAAGTTAAAGCAAGACTTGGAGAGTGCTCAACTCAAGAAACAAGAACTGCATGGGGTCATCAGCGAGACCAAGGCCCGAGCTAAAGAGGTAGAATTAGCCTTTATTCGTGAGCGCCAAGAGTCCTTCGACTCAGGTCGTATAGCAGGTCATTAGGAGCACATAATCTCTGATAAATATCAATCCACCATACAGAAAGCATGTTTGGAAAGTGTTCAATCCCAGAGGGGCTCGTCTTCTTTTTGTTTGATGGTAAAAAAATGTGTAGCAGACCTCCCAGCTTCTTTTGGCTTGCGAACTGATATAGAAATTTTCGTGTCAGCTGTTCATACGATATCATGGTCCCCATAGGCTCGTCCCATCAAAATAGTGATAAAAATCCATCCATTCATGGCCTCGGATTGGCCATACAGCTGCATAATGTGATCAAATGCGGTCAAGTGTTCTTATGAATCTCTGTTTTCATCATACTTGGGGAGATCTGACAACTTAAAATTTGGTTTAACAACTTCTGCTAAGATATTCGAAAAAAAAAAGGATCATCGATTTTGCATAGCGAATGCTACTCTCTTCCTCATCTTCAAATTCTCTAACTTGCATGTGGCTTGCTCAATCTACTCACTAAGCTCATTTATATCCGCTCTTGATTGTACTTAATCTTTGTGGGCTCTATTCTTTAGCTCTTCTGGAATTATCTCATGAGGCCTCACTCCTGGCCTCATTGTCTGGCTCGCTACATCCTCGGCTTCATCTTTATTCAGTCGGATCCTTCAAGCAATTTTGTCCACCTCAGTCTTTTTTTTTCTGGGGAGTTTCTCGGGGAGGAGAAATCATTGGGCCTTTGTCTTTCCTCCTAGATTTGCCTACTGATGTTTGTTACCAGATTTTCAAAATCACTAGCTCTCATGTGGATCATTAGTTCTTCTCCTTCAGGTTGATTGTCACGAAATTGAAGGGAATGAGAGAGTGATGGTGCATGCTGTAGTGGCACTGTTATTTTCTTAGGTGTATCCACCATACCTAGTTCCACCTCAAGTTTTCCACAGACGGCACCAACTGATTTAGAAGTAAAATCAGTGTACCTGAATTTGGGTCGAGATGATCTGAGCTCGAGTAGTTGAGTTTAGAATGACCTAAAAGGGTAACACACGTTACGCTCGCTGAGGTGACCCCCAGCTAAAACCTTCCGATGCTTAAGTTTGTCAAGTCTTGAGGTCGAGATGAACTGGTGTGCGAAGTGAGTAAATAATGTAAAAGTTACCTTATGAAAACTGTGTATCGGGTATTTATACTAATCAATTCTTGTAGACCAATCAAGTTATGGTCTAAATGTCATAATTTGGTCAACTAACACATCCCATCGGTCAGCTCCATCAACAATGGAGAGCTTGGTTTGACCCGAACTCTCGAGCGGATTGGGTCTGGTACTAGGTAAAAGTCCATGAATCTTCGAGCATTTTTGGCATTTTAGCAACATTTCAGGGTATAAATATAATTTCGATATTTGGTATATCAACAGACAACTTCTCTAGTGGTTGTGCCAGAAACTTCAAGCTCACTTCTACAAAAATAACTTTACTTTAGTTGACAAAAAATGAATGCGAGAACAATACAACATTAATAGATGAAGCATGTCAAGGCACATGTTTCACTTTGCATAATTACATGTCTTGCACTTTTGGTGGGCTATGGAGAATGCAACTCGATTTGGTGAAGTTGGAGAGGCTAACAGGCATCTGCTACAGATTCGCCAGATGAACGATTATTAGTTGTTAGATATAAGGTCGGAGGCATGCGTCTGTAGAGGGTCATCCATTGGGATAGATTTATGATGGATTTAGCCAAATTCGAGACCCAACCAACCAAGGTTTGAGAGGATATGAGACTTATTCTGCTCCCAAACCTTAAGACAAATTTGCATCTGTAGAAGGTCATCCATCGGGACAGATTTGGGACGGATTTAGTTAAATCCAAGACCCAACCAACCAAGGTTTGAGAGGATATGAGACATGTCCTACTCCCAAACCTCAGCGAGTGGGACCTATCAGACCCGAGATGCCCATAGATTTGTTTTACCATGCATGCTTCAATACTATAAAAACATTGACATAATACATTCACTAAGAAACAAAAATTAACAAGATCACGTGGTGTACTATTAATTTTTTATGGCCAGAGAAAAAACGTTGCATGAGATGGTGGTTAGTAGGAGGCTATGCTCGGCAGTGTGAAGGTTGGAGGCAACAATTTAGAGAGAGGCGTGAGCGTAAGAAATGCAGCATATGGTCGACGATGATATTCAAGTAGCTGCGGCCTCTCCTTCTTTGCTTGCTTGTCGCGGTGACTGTGTATTGACTCAAAAGGCATGCAACATTATCTGAAGAGAGAGTTTGGGGGCTAAGTGGTGTTATAAATCAAAGAAAAGCAGAGTGAATTCAGAGCACGAGGGGAGTAGTGGAGTGCTTTGGAAAAAAAACATTAAAGAGTTTGAGCAAGATAAATTGAGGCTTTCACTTGTAGTCGTTAAGGGCAAGCAAGCTTTATGTTTTTAAGATGCCTTAAAAGTGGGCAGTAGGATATGATCCAATGATTTATCCTATTTGAAAGTTTGAAAAGATTTTATCATCGAAAATTGATAAAATTAACAACCACTGAAGGTACAAATATGATTAGTAACCCACCTCAAATCCATCGGAGTTTAAAAATTTTAAACTTGTTATTCGTCCCAGGCCCATTTAATTAGATTTAAACTCACTTCAAATAAGATAAATTCTCAATGAATCTAAGTTTAAACCCACTCCATTGCCAACTCGGCCAACTACGGATTGATAGTGAAGTACGAGTACAAAATATCTATTTGAATGAATCGTGAGAATTTAGGGCTCCCTCTAAGTCAAAGATCAAATACTAATCAAAGCATTAAAATATATACATTTATTAAAATATAACAAATCTGGTCCAATAAACCCGTTATCCGCTCTGAACCCATTCAGATTAAAGAAAAAAAGACAACCCCATACTTGCCCATGCCCACCTATTTAACTAGGACATGACAAATTTATTTCAAATTTAAGTTTAATTTCACCCCACTATCATCCCTATCTATAGGCCAATACTAAAAAATAAATAAATAATAAACGAAGAAGAAAAAGGAGGAAAAGGATGAGAAATGATACCCCATTTGGAAATTTATTACTTCATCATAATTATGTCCTTTTCTTTTTAATCACATATATCATTTTATAATTGCTGAGATATTCCATTATAGAAAGCAAAAATAAACTTTGAAATTGTTAAAGCAAATGTCATAAAATTAAACGATAATTTAGATCAAATTGCATTACAAAAGTTCTTTGATTCTTCAACATAATAACAAAGTAGTTAAATAACTTACTAATACTTAAAAGTTTTCCATCACACAATCAATGCTGTTGAATCAAATTTCAGAATAACAGTACGTCCACTAGACAAAAGAGAAGAAAAAAAAAAGCTGTAAGAAATTTGAAATATTCAGTGTAAGCAAAAGGCTAAGAAAAATACCATAAGTATTTATTATTTGCAGACGTGCAAAACAAATATTATATATACTAAACTAAATTAAACTCAAATATTTGAGAGTTAACTGGTACACTTTATTTGACGTCCAAACTGCCTTGCAATTTGAATGAATATTTAAGGCGTAGTTTATGTTGCAGTTCAAACAATGCAAACGGTATTTAAAATCTCATAATCCGCCGTACTCAAAATCAATGCAATCATTCACCTCATATCATCAACTGTTCAGTAGACAAAAATGTCCAGAGAAACATATGCAGAGTCCTTAAACATTCAGTCTGACTGAATTATAACACAGGTTTACGCAAAATAAATGCCCTTGTATGAGGGAGACAAATGATGCAAGAGAGCATAATAATGCAACTTAGAGGCCAAATACATACACAAATAGTCAAGATTCTATTACTAGTTTAGCCAAAGAGAAAAAGCGCGCACACAGAAGTTGGCTACACATGCTTCAACTAGAAACAAAAGTTAAATGCTGATACATCCATACCAATGCCAACTTTTAGTGAAAACGACCAATGTTAACTCCCCCATGCATAAGGGCATTAACACCCCAACACATGAAGGCAGAGAGGCCAAATAAGGGAAAAGGACGAGCTACAAGGCAGTGACAAACAGCACGTGAAGGAGATGAGGACTAAACACGCCCATCCCACAAGCATTCAGAGTTAATGCCCGCCTGAGCATATTTTTGACTTCTTCTGGAGGGTGTAAGCCCAAGGCATTAGCCCGATCCCAGCGGTCCAGTCTGCTCATCCCTAAGCATGGCCCATAAACCATGTTCATGTCAAATTGCCTTAGAACCTCCTCTTTGTCATCATACTCATCTGTTTTATTTTGAAGTATATTAGATCAATAAATTATTTTCAAGGAAGTGCTTCTAAACCATTAAAGCAGCAAAGACTTGTGAAACAAATTTTGTATTTTACATCCGGAATAGGATTGTGTGAAATGAATGTTGTAATTTTACATCTGGAATAGGATTGTTTAATTTTAGAAACCACTCATCTGTTTTATTTTAAAGTATATTAGATCAATAAATTATTTTCAAGGAAGTGCTTCTAAACCATTAAAGCAGCAATGACTTGTAAAATAAATTTTGTATTTTACATCCGGAATAGGATTGTGTGAAATGAATGTTGTAATTTTACATCTGGAATAGGATTGTTTAATTTGAGAAACCAAACAGTGAGCATGTATATCCCAGCAGTCCAACTGTATAGAATGGCTCTCATAAAACATGCTATTAAAGATTTCTGGTTTCCATGTGTGCAAATTTAACTATATACCCTAGTAATTTTCCTCTTTTTACAAAAAAATAGAAAAAAAAAATTGTGCATGTGTGGGGATGAGTTGGTGACGGCAGTGCGGTTGTGTCAACGGGAGCCCTGCCGCCAATTTTGTGATAAAGACTTACAATAATCTTTCAAGAAATTTGGAGCAAAACAAAAGAAGTTACACATTTATAACTAAGAAGCACTAAAGCACCTTTAATCTGTGTTATTTCAAAAACTAAACATGATTTCACTACTGTAATGTATAAACTAAAAAGATGCTGCCGATCCATTTTACATAACATTTATATTTGAAAAGTGTTAAAATTTCATCCTGTAGACTAATAGTTGTATCTCCAACAAACATTAGCTTATAAAAAAAGGAATAATTATCTTAATATCCCTGAGGTTTGGTCATATAATCAAAAAACCCTCTAGTATGGAGAATTAGACTAACATCTATTGTTGTCAGAATCTATCGCATGAAAAAGTGATAAGAAACAGCAAAATGTCATTTTGGCCTCCTAAAAACAGCCAAAAAGAAATTAGTAAAAAAAAAATAGAATATGGTGTGGATGAAAATACCACAATTGTCAAATTTAAAGATTCTCTATATTCACATAAAGTGCCACAAACACATATAACACATATACATACACACACATTGTCATGAGAAGGATGGGAGGTTGGGCGGTCAGGTTTGGGGATGGTGGTGGCAGATTTCTTCTCTTTTTTTCTTTTTTTTGTTTGGCGGGTGGGCGGATGCAGGATGTCAGGTTTGTGGGTGGGGTGAGTGGTGGGGTGCAAGGTGTGGGTGGTTGCAGGTGGTGGCATGAGTGGTTAAATCAATTTTTGGATTAGATAAATAATTATTTAATTGTTTGATTATTTAAAAATAATTAGTTGTGTTTATTCTAAAATAAAGAATATAAGCTATGGAAAAAATAAATAAATAAAATTATATTACATTCTCACCCACTCATGTACGTAGTAATAATATTTTGGCCCGTTAAGCAAGTGCAGCACACATGCCCAAGGTGGAAGGGCATTTTCGTCCGAAAAAATTGGTGAAGCTTGAATAAGATAGCCTAGGGAAATTCTTGGAAAGGCGTCCCTTTTTTATTTTTTTGACATCCACTATTTTTGAGCTAGAAAATTTCTGAGGAGGAATCAGTGATAGAGTTGGTGGAAATTTCCAAAATAGATGAGGTTTTTTGGTAATATTACCAAATCTAAGGGAGTTTTAATGAAATTATCCCTAAAAAACCAAAATGAAGTTGCACACAGAAATCATTGAGCAATCATTAGCGCTTTGTAATAGAATGTGAATACTAGGAAAGCCTGTGAAAAAGGAGAACTTGCTCTAAAAATTAGAAATTACTTATAAACCTAGTTAGTTAAATACTAGACATGAAAATTCTACATTTAATATGAAAATGATAATATACAAATCTATGTAGACAAAATAGGATTGTAAAAGAATCATTCTAGAACAAAATTACATCTTATTTAGTATGTATCGCCTTATGTATCGTGCTTATAGTTATTTTTAAATTACATAAAATTTATATTTTTAAGTACTTCTACATAACTTAAATTATAATTATGACACAACTTACAAATAACTATTTAACAATATTTAGTATTATTTTTTTTATTTGTATGATATTCACTTAATACTTATAAATAATTTTTATAATTTTATATTTTAACTAAATATCTTAAATATTTACTAAAATGAATGTTATAAATGTTTCAGTTCAACCACTGATATAATACGAATTTAACTAACATAGAAGAGAAAAATAAATTCAATATAGTCATAAATTGCAACTCAACTTTAGACCAGTTTTGTTTGTTATTTTATCAAAGAAATATGTCCGTGTTTTGGTAAAACATAGCATACACAAAATTTCACAAAAAATATATATATAGATATATATAATAAATAAAGAAGAGAAGGTGAGGTGAGACCTTGAAGATCGAGAGAACCATGGGAGAGGAGAGCGGGAGGTTGGACGACGTCGGAGCCGCAGGTGGCTAAATGCTTTGGCTTTGGAGATTTCTTTGATGATTTTGGCTTTGAAATGGCCGATTTCTTCTTCTCCCTGAAGAAACCCTTCATGCGCGACGCCATTAATTTATTAGGAGTAGTAAATTGAATTTTGAAATTTGAATTCTTTTCTGGGCAATGGGGATTTAACTGCTTAGGGAGGGGCCATCATTTTATACGACCAAACCTCCACTTTTAACCCACTAGCACGATACTATAATACAATGGGCTTAATTTGGCCCAATAAGCCCATATATATATATTTATATATATATTAAAACACAACTAACCAACCTAGGCCTATGGCGCATTCTATTTATCTGCCATCCATTTGTTACTTACTACCCAATTTTGCAGAATAGTTTGTGTACATAATTAAAGTTTTACAATCCCACAAGTATCAATTGCAATACAAAATTATAAAAAGAGAATGTAAAAGAAGAAGGTTGTCTAAATTTATAAAGAGGAATATTAGATATAAAACAATGTTAAGGAAAATTAGATGTATATTATGAGTGATTAATCAAAGTTATTGATTGATTTCAAATAGTTTGATTTATTTTGGAACCTTGAAGAGATGCTTATTGCATATTTCCTAATGTGTGAGATTTTATCTCTCAATCCATCCCATTTAAATGTCGTAGAAGCCATGTGAGTGGGGTATTGGAAATGGTATAGCCTATGCCGTAGACCCGACCACGGGAAGCATCAACGGATCATAACTCGTAATTGGTTCGTGAGTTAATGGGTTGTTCGGTTTTTCCCAACCCGTGAACCGTCAATC
This sequence comes from Paulownia fortunei, assembly GCA_019321725.1. NCBI lineage: Eukaryota > Viridiplantae > Streptophyta > Magnoliopsida > Lamiales > Paulowniaceae > Paulownia > Paulownia fortunei. The sequence goes on along the minus strand of JAGSPU010001616.1, from coordinate 113,388 downwards.
AGGCCGGCAGTTTCGGTCCGTAAAACAGTTGGGTCCGACCCGACGGTTTCTTTTCTTTTTCTTTTTTATATTTTAAAAATTATTGATTTTCAGATACCCTTTATCAAATACTTTTGTATCTTGACATATCAGACCAAATAAAATTATTGTTATGTACAATAAAAACAATAGTTTTCCCAACAAAAAAAAAAGTAATAATTTTTATAAAAATAAGTGATTTTTTCATAAAAATAAATTATTTATACTTACCTATAAGCATCTTTGAGCAACAGGAAAGAATGTTTTAAAGATTTATAGTACTAAAATAAAAGAAAATCAAAATTTATTATGATAATGTAGAATGAGTAAATTACAAAATGATCAATGAAATTGAGAAATGAATATTAAAACAATGATTATTATTATTTTTAATTATATAATTTAAATTTTAATTAATATTTTTTTAAATTTAAATTAAAGATTTTTCATTATATCTAAAAATTAATAATATTTTTTTGAAATTTAAGTTCAAAATTTTTTATTCAAATTTAAATTTAAGATTTCATGTCCTTGTTTTTATTTTTAAGATATTGTAATTTCGTAAATTTAATAGTCAATTAAGAAATTATAATTTTTTAAAATATAAATTAAAATAAAAATAAAAATTAAAGATTGGATTTGAAATCGAAACCACCAATTAACCTGAATATAGAACTCGAATCGACAAGGCCAGGGTTAAAAATTTTCCAAAATGTGAAACGACAATTTCGAATCGAAACCCATAATTTTGAAACCTAGTCTGGTCTAGCCTAAGGCCACAAGTAGTAAAAAGCAGCTCTTTTTAACTTTTTACTCAACACAGTTGTATGTATGTATGGGTATTGTAGTCAAATGAACCATAGGTGGTGATTGGTAGGTGTGATTGTGAAAACGAAATGGAAGACGGCAAGGCGGCGATGGGGCAGCAGCAGCAGCAGCAGCAGCAGCAGCAGCAGCAATTGATGCAGCAACAACTACTGTTGCAACAGATCCAAAGGCAGAAGGACGCAATATCCCGCTTCCCCTCCAACATCGACGCCCATCTCCGCCCACAGCACCCTATCCTTCACCACCGCCCTCTAAACCCTAATCCCACCACCCAACAAATCATTCCTAATAACCCCCCAATCCTAATTCTTCTACAACACCCACTAGTAATAACCCACCACAACAGCAGCAGCACAAGGCCTCTCTCCAGCTCGCTTATCAGGATGCCTGGCGGGTCTGTCATCCCGACTTCAAGCGCCCTTTCTCTTCCCTCGAAGACGCATGCGAGAGGTTTCCTTTTTTTTCCTCCTCCATTTTCTCTCCTTTTTATTTTCCTTTTTTTCATCTATTTTTCTCAAAAACCTTAAATACACATCGAATTCTTATGTATGTTATCATCGCCATTGTTGTAGATGTGGCCTCCCACTGAGAGTTTCTTTACTCCGACGATTATGCTTTTAGTTTTAAGGTATTCTGCAATATAAGTAGACCATGGAATCACTTGGACCTGTATTTGCAAGTTGTTGATAGTATTCATATGTCTTGCAAAATAGCATGCATCATCTGGCATTTATTTAGATATTTTTCCCTCTCTTATACAATGCTTCCACTTTATAATAGAAGGAGCTTATTAATATCGGTATATTTTTGCAGCTGACTTAGGGAATTCTCACAGAGAAAAGTTTCTGGTAGCTCATTATTTGATGTTCATGGTTTCATCTCTTAAGTTGTGGCTCTTTTAATAATCACAGTTTGAACATGAACCTTTGGTTTCATTTTTGGCGGAATATCATTCATGAACATTTAGTGGTGGAAGTGTATGATTTTCTATGTTTTTGTGAACCTGCTCTTAGTAAATATAGCTTGCTTTTTCTAGTATCTATCCTAGGAGAAATTATCAATTATCCGTCATTAATAGAAAACGGACAAGTATTCAAATTGTAAAGTTTTGGGGCACATTAACACGTGATTGATCGTGGAGTATCAACATGATCATCAGCCATGTAACTCTATGGGGTCATAATCTGACCCTGTATAATGGGTACACCTGTTTTGTTTCATTTTTTAAGGCATACTGGCAGATTAAAGAGGACTTGTTTTTGGCTTCTGAGTTAGATCTCTGCAGTCTTGTTTCGTGGTATGTAGCCTGCATTTCATCATAGGCATCTAAACATAGTAGATTCCAGAGTGGGATATGAGCCTGTTGATTGTGGGTGATATTAATGGCAATACATTTAAAGAGAAGGCTTTGGGGTCGTCTCAGTGCTTGCAAAAATATTTCAGCGGGCTTGCTGTAACCTTATCTGCAAAGAGTTCCTTGGTTATCTATTTGCATGTTAGTGATTGTGCTCCTTGTTGTAATCTCGCATATGCTGAAAACTGGGTTCATCTCCTGATCTTGTGCGCAGATTACAAGCCAGTGAAATACCCAATTTATTGAACTGAACCTCTATAGATTTTTTGTTAGCATTTTATTTAGATTATGTCCATAGTTGTATTTTGTTCAAGTTAATTTCACTGATCAACCAGTTGAAATATTAATTCAGGAAGTCAGACTTCCTTTGCGGCGAACATAGCCAATTACAACTATTTAGCTGCTTTTTTTTCTCTCTTGAATTCTGCATAGGCTATTACCTTACCATGTGGTGGCGGACTATGAAGCTGAGGAAGATGACAAGATCCTTGATTCAGCCACTACAGGCCAAATTCTTTCTCGCTCTCAGCAGTGGGACCATAACATTGCTGCCAAAGTTGCAGAGTTCACTGCCACATTCGAGAAACAAGTCCTTGCATTCAACATTATTTCCCGAAAACGAGGCCTTGGGGAGTTTCGGACAGAGGAGAAGTTGATGATGGAACAGTTGCTCTTGCAAGAAGAGAAACGAGCACTGCTTGAATTGAGGGCTGAAATGGATTCAAGGCAAAAGGCTAGTCGAGAAACTCATGAAGCAAATATGCGGATGGCTGCCATGGTTCATGTGGAGCAAGCTCGTGCAGAATCACAAGCTCATGCTGAGATGATAGCCCGAGCCCCAATAAGAGCAAGTGCCCTTGGTTCTCGAGGTAGTAATACAATTGGTCCTGACATAGGTGAGCAGGAGCAGGATTTCCAGCAGGATGACATTATAAATGGATGGGGCAGCAGTACACAGAAGGATGATAAGGAGCCATCTGAGGACTTTTTGAATGATGATGAAACAGAAAATGGAGATGCAGCATTGCAAAGTGAGTGGCCCGGAGGAGGTGAGTTGGATTTGAATGCAAGATGATTTATTTGGCTTCAAAGAAATACTTTATTGTGCTAGAACTCAAGGTTAACAATTTGTGGTGGTAATATGGCACCCTATGGTGGTTCTCCACGGAGAGAGAATTTCATATGCTAGGTTGTGCAAAAAGATGGGAGTCATTTGCAAGCAAGCAGTAGGCATTGTAATCTAAAAGTGCGTTCAAATTCATTGCTCTTTGCTAATTTCTGCCGCATGTATGAAGGCTGAGATGATTATTGCTGTTGTGAGTACCAAAGTGGCATTAAAATAATGCACTGTCTTTCTTACAGTGATTTTCAAATTAGATGTTATAATCCATCGTAAGGGATCAAATGTGGAGGGTACATTATAATTTATTGGTGTTTTTGTTTCATTTCATTTATTGTTCAAATCCCTTGCAACCAAATGAGAGAGCGCACTGCGCTTGGAACTGAATTTTGCTTGCGCTTCTTTCATTAAACGCAACCAATAACAACTAATACGCAAATGGCCTGCAAGTTTTAAGAATTGAATTACAAGGGACCCGAATTTTCAAAGAGTGCTAATTGGAGTTTTAACTTTTAACAAATCTGCTGTTAAAAAATATAGCATATTTCTCTATGCAATCAAACTAAACAAGAAAATGGAAGAAACTATTAATTTTTGAAAAATAAAAATTGGAATAGCATAGTGTGAATCGGAATTTTCAATTTACACTTCATCCTGGCAATACAGAAGGGAAGACCATTAACTTTTAACTTCTAATCTTCATCAAACTAATGTCGATATTTCATATAAAACAAATCAAATCTTCATCAAGTCAACTTCATGGCCGCAAAGGATTCTGCCACATCTATGGCAGTTTCAATACGAGAGACATCACTTCCCTGCGAGGGAAAGAGGGATATCTAACTACACTGTTTTCTAAGACAAACTACTGTAAAACAGGGCACTGTAGACTTCAGGAATGCCATTATAAGCAAAAATAACACAGATTGAACCATATAATTACATGCACGCACACGCGTGAGAGTGAAATGACCTAAATAATTCACTTGATCCAAATAATTCTTATTCATTTGCTGCTCATAAATACTTTTTTTTTTTTTTTCTTCCAGTAGTCCAACGCACCAGGATGCAGCAGGACTCACTTCAAGATACACACCAACAAAGAAAGAAAAGAAAGCAAATTCTAAATGCATTTGTATTATAATTCAATCGGGTTACATCGTACTAGCTCCACAAAGTGTCTTATCGAAGTGCTTCATTCCATTTAATTACTTGGCTTTTTTACAGATGATGGTTACATCCATGATCTAGTATGATACCACAACCTATTGTGGGTTATTCCCCAGAAGAACTCACAATACAATTCTTATGGCCAGTCTAACAAAGCATGTAGCATTACAAAATCTTCTTTTTTGTTAAGTACACTTCTTTTTGCGGTATTCTCAAAGATGTAATCACTGTACGGAAACTTCAAAACTATTTGGTTAGATATATAGTACAATTAACATCAAGATAAGCAATCAAAGTGACATTGCTCACCTGGCCTTGAGCAAGACCCCTTTTCCTCCACCACCCTTTCCACTTATAGGATCCAAAACCTTCTTCAATCTTGCTCAGGTACACCAGCACACACAAAAGCCTTGTTCACTGTTTCATCTTTGCTGAAGACCATAATTGACATACCCTATTCATCCACCACATGAATGTTCAAGTAACATTTAAGAGTCAAAACACAAGTAGGAAGTGGCTAATAATAAAGAGTAGGAAGTGGCTGAAACCTTCTGCTCCATGACTTTGACAACTGCCTCCCGAATGGCAGCAGTATCGGAACCAACATTGACATGTGAAACACAATAGTCCTTTCCATTTGAAAAAGTCACCTCAGCCATTTGTGTGGCAACTTTGATGGCTTTTTGAATATTCTATTCAGATATCTCCTTTTTGGCTTTTATCACTTGACTCTGGCACCAATACATGGTCTTAGCTTTTCATTTTGAAAACTAAAAAGATCCATCTTTCCTTTAACAATCCATTTTAGCTAGACATTATATCCTGAGAATGCAATGTCAATAAATATTTTGTGTTCTAAATTGCAAATTTAGAAGTTCATGGAAAATTATATCCATGCACCAGCATTCCAAGTCAAGAAACTTGTTTTCTCAGAGTTCAATAATTCAAAGATTTGGCCCTTAGATTCACACTATACACAATTTTCAAATCCAATCATAGTAGCGTAGGCCTCTGTTAGTAACCATTACACAGTGCCAAATGAGCAGAAAAGATATAATACCTGAAGTGCAAAGATTTCGGCATTGAGATCAGCTTTCTTTGCAGAAGGGATAGATGCCCCTTCCACACGATTATTTAAATAAGTTACTTTCTGAAATCGAATAAAGGAAAATTTTAGTTTATTGTATAAGAAAAAACATTAAAATAAAAACGTATATCTCTCTCTGTAATAAATAGAACAACAAGACTGGGAACACATGCCTTCTTGAAAGAGGATGGGCACTTTCGTGAGTGTTCATGTATATGTATATGTCTTTGGGTGTACAAAAGGGAGAACGCACGGTTTCACTCTCAAAGATAAAGAGATGAGAAAAGCAATAATACACTACTCAATTGACGATAAAACCTATCAAGGACAAAAATGCTATAAAACAAACAAACATTAATATAATTTTATACCCAAAGGGTAATAGAAAAGCAGGTCATGATCAATCATTATGCCCAATCAGTTTAACAAATAGTACCTACACATAATTCAGAACTAAAATGCAAGAACCTGTTCCAAAATGCTTCCTTCGGTCTTGGATGCTTCATTAACTTCCCGATCAAGCGAGGCAGCCAGTTCGACTGCTTTGAAAGCACAATCCATTGTCACTGCTGTAACTCTACAGATTCCTTTAGCAATTCCTTCCTCTGACAGTAGAGCAAGTGCTTTGGCATCCCTTGTATTTGTTATATGTGTCCCTGAAAACATGCACAAGTGACTTCACAATCCAACATAAATGCTCCTCCCATTAGCAACTAGATTTCCATCATATTTACCCCCACAAAGTTCAGCAGAGATAAACAACCATTCTTCATTTTCAGGATTAGCAAGTAGATCCTCCACTTTCTTACCAATTGCAACAACCCTAACAGGGTCGGGGTATATCTACACCAATAAAAAGCAAGCAATGGTGATAAGGACTCTAAAAAATAGAGAAATTACATAAAAATACTCCTAGGTCTAGAGTGAGTACACTGTACAATAAATAATTTGAAGAAGCTTTCCTTCCTGAAAACAGCTCTTAGACCATTGATGCACTTTGCATCAACCAGCCTAGTTTCCTTTGAGAATACATCCAGCTCAGCCTTAATTTGTTCATTTACAATTGCCTAAATTTTTCTCAGCTCCTCAGGCTTTACAGGCTTCCCTGTTTAAGATTTTAAAAACATAAAAAAATCTGATTTGGAGTGAGGTTTACTAACAAATATAAACTCACCATGAGAAAAGTCAAATCTCAATTTTTCAGAAAGAACAATGGAACCTTTCTGGTCAACATGATTACCAAGTACTTCCTGCGTTTATATGATTAAACATGAGAAATGATCAAAAGTTCAGCAAGATTAGTAGCTTCCAGATTTCCTATTTATGAGCTTTACCCTTAGAGCAAGATTTAACATGTGGGTACAAGTATGATTTGGAACTATCAGTGTCCGTCTATCATAGTTAACCTGCTCAACCCAAATAAGAGAACTAAATTATAAGGGACATGCAAACTGCAACTAATAAAGTATGTTGAACAAATGAGATCATATATGCAATCTGCCACCAATAAACAAGGTAAAGAACAATATGAACCAATATGAACAACAGACCCACCATAGATCTGAACATTACTCACTTCAAAAACTCCATCAGGACCTTCAAGTGATCCAGTATCATATATCTACAAGCCAAAAAACTAAGTCAATTGCAGCAACTACCCCCGAAAAATGAAAAGTAAGTTATCATATGCACACACTATGACAGATTAACAAAAGTATATGCTATTGTTACCATATTACCTAAGAATGAAAGACAAGAGAGTAGCTTTACTCCTGATTGCAAGTCATATGCAAGAAAATCAGAAGTAAAAACAGTATAAATGTAAGAACTAAAATATAATTTACAAAAGTTGAGTTTATTTAAAATCAAGAATTGATCCAGTAGGAGTATAATGCGGATCTTAAACTTAAAGAAGACATTTACCAAATTTTTATACACCTGGAGAATCCATGTTCAAAAGCCAAGCTACTTTCTTTATTGATCGAATTTATTCCCAAAATCAACAGCTACTTTTGGGATGTGCTAAAAACTAACTATATTGAATCTATAACACTCAGGCTCCAATGCATCACATATTGATATCAAAGCAAATATTCACCCGACCACCTTGCTCAGCATAAAAGGTGGTAGTTTCCAGGATTATGCCAACTTCTTCACCAGGAATAACACTTTCCAAAAACTCACTTCCTGTGTAGATCACTTTTATCACATTTGAATGTTCCTAGAATCATCAGAAAAGTGAGAACATCAGCAAGTCTTCATTTCAATGAATAAATTAGAATGACTCAACCAATAAGTCAGTCTTACAATTAACGAAATGCCATCTTATAGGCCCCTATCAAAATCATAAATAGGGACATACTAATATTATAAGCACATGAAGTAGCTTGGGGATTTAATTTCATTTATAACATAGCTTCATGTATCAAAATAAGTGTTGATTTGATGAAATTGGTTAGGGACAAGGGCATCCATGAGAAACTCAACAAACATGTACCACCAAGAAACAACCTGAAACCAAGTAAACTTGAACGAATCAACTGTTGCAGCAACCCCTTTCTTGTGTAATGTTGCTGTAGCGTCAGCATCCATGACAATAGTACCACCAGCTTTCTGTTATATTATAAGCCGAACCCCAAAAAGAATATTAGCATGGATCATATTTACATCTCAATATTGAATAAAATTTAAAAAATAATTATTTTTCTTCATGCATCAGTATCAAGGAATGAACCACTTCAAACAAGAGGCATTAACAAATAGTTGATGTTCTGTGTATCTATATCTACGTGCAGAACCACAAATCTCATCACCTTATTCTGAGCATTCCTTGATTTTTCCCTTGCGTTCTGCATAGCCACATTGAATCCTTCAACATCAACAGACAAACCTCTTCCGCCATCAACTGGCAGAGATATGTCATCAGTCAACTTCATAAGACAAAAATGCATGTTAAAAAAATGGTAAAACAGTTACCTGAGTTAGATCCAGAGGAAATCCATAAGTGTCCCATAAGTCGAATGTATCCTGCAATCCAAAGAACAATTGCAGTTAGATTCAAAGAAACCATAAATCAAAATGAGTACCAACAACCAGCCAGAAGCAAAGTTGACTGCAGGAGTATTAGAAATATTTTTACAATCAATGGTGTGAAACACGGTTTCGAAGATTGAAGTTTAACAAGGAGGAAACATGTAAATTCTACTTTAGAACACATTGTTTGAATTCACAAGTTTTTAAATCAGCAAATTCTACTTCCTCTGTCCCAAATTTATGGCTCCTATCTCCTATTTGGGACATCCCAAAATAAGAATCCATTTCCTAAAGTGGAAAATCATTTCCCATGAATTCCCTCTAACTTAAAGTGGTGATGTGACACCAATAACTCTCAATTATTATTTCTTAGGGCAATTTCTCAAAACATACTAAATATTTTCACGTTTTCCACACTCATCTAAAACTTCATATCTAATTAAACTGAATAGATAACAATGGGATGGAAGGAACATCCTTCAATTGCTTAGTTGCAACATCATATATACAATACATGGTGAAATGCGTAGGATGGCAGATGGTAGGGGGTGGAGAATAGAGGTTATCAGTTGGACAGGGAAGTACCAAAGATGAGAAATTCCTTTCTAATTTAGAAACTGATAAATTAAATTTCTTCATTGAGTTTGAATACTTTTCAACTTAATACACAGTGCCAAACAACAGTTATCAATCAATCCAAATAGAAGATAATAAGAAAGTTGGCATTGATATTGACAACAAAATAAGAGTGCTATACATACAACGATAAGTAGAAACAACAAAAACTGGCTAGCCACTTACCTGCCCACTATGTATAGTCCCTTGGAGCTCCTGAGCAGCTTTCATAAATTTCTCAATTCCCTGAAAAGTCAACCAATATGACAAGTTTGTTAAATCTCTGAACAAGCAACTATACCTTTACGATTGAAGGTTTCAGAATAAAAGCAAACAAAAATAACCTTTCCACCTATTTAACTAAGCAAAAGAGAGGGCGATTAAGCAGAGGTATGATCTAATAATAAACACACTCTAGTCACAGTCCAAGCGCACTGCAAATCCAATAAGCTAGCGAGTGGTTTATCAAATAAAATCATTCAACAACACATAATATACAACTAAATATCTCAAAACCAAACATCTGAACTAATGATATTAACATTTCATTACTCTCAGTAAAATGAGAACTTTCGCCCTAAAAATTTCTAAATAAGCAGAAGATCTGACACAACAACCTATGAACTAGGCGAAGTACAACGTAAAAGAAGGAAAAGAAAAGCCAGGGAAGAAAGAAAGGAATCTCTGCATACTTTAACCAATGTCCTGCCAAAGCTGGCCTCTTCATCAGTAATAATTTTCCTGATCTTTATTGCATGTTGCTTCAGCTCAGAAAAAACATCACCCATGACCTCTACCACAATGTTTACCAGCCTGTTTTCAGAATAATATTATCATATATAAGACAATAGTACCGAATTAAAAACTATTCCTTAATTACATATCAGGGAGGGAATTAAGATAAGGTTATGATATAACGCAAAAATAGTAGTGCTAAAGGCATGCTAGTTGTCCACTGGAGATGTCGATAAGTATGGTGTAGTGGAATATTTCAAGAAAACTATATAATCTGGACATTTGTACCCATTGAAGAAACCTTGCTGTGCCTTAAGGACTTCAGTACCATATCTCACAGCCCGTCGAAGGATCCGCCTTAGCACATATTCACACCCCTCATTGCCTGCACATTACCATATTAAGATGAACCCCAATATCAAAGACTAAAGGTAGAAGAAAAATGTGAATTTCTATTGGCTCATCAGTCATGATTTTGTTATAAAGATAATTATTTAGGCCTATTCTTGCATTATGCTTCTAAGTCCATCTGCAAACAATGAGAGTGCCAATTTCTCCTAGCATATCAAAAAAATTAAAATGTCAAATGAATATAAAGATAGAAACAGAAAGCATACTGCAGTGACACACTGGCAAATATGTGAACACATGCATTTATATTCACATCACATAAAATGCATACACACACACACACACACATATGATACAAATTTATACACACACCTGCAGTTTTGTAGCAGAGGGGTGTAGATAGAAGAGGGATAGAAACAGGCAGGCAGGCAGGCAGATAGAAACACACACAAACACAGTCAGAGATCTCACTTGAAACCAGGAACAGAAGAAAGGGGTCCCAATATAGAAATGTGTAAGGAAGACCAACCAAACTTAAATCAATCATTTTCTCACAAAGAATCTCCACCATTTAAAAAAATTTAATAACTCTAAATACTAAAAGAACTATGCTGGCTTATCTTTATGTACAGAGCTAATTTCTAAAGGAACCAATAACACAAAAAAAGATATATATATTTTTCATTTACTATGAATTATGGCCGTCTAAAGAAAAAGAAAACCCATAGTGCTGATATAACCATGAAAACAAACATAATTTTTTTAGTTATGACCGCATCTCCACATCTTTTCTCCACAGCACCACATAGCAGACACAACTATACAGCAGCAAATTATCATTTCTGAAACAAATTTAAATATCAAAATTGTGTGTTAAAGAGACATAACCTGTATGCAAAGGTTATTCTTGGCAGTGAGAAAGAGAGAGAGATGCTCATGATCACATGCAACTATATTTTGCAGCGTTTACAGAATCAAATAGATAATCAAAATAAACACAATTATTTCACCAGGGCAAGAACCATCAGCAATGGCAAATGAAATGGTTCTAATGTGGTCAGCCACAACCCTGTATGCCATGTCAACTTTGTCCGAATCATCAGGTCCAACTTTCCCAGAGTATGGCCTGGCTCCAGTTGCCTAACAAAAGATCAAAATCTAGGCCCAGAACTAAACACCATAATGCGATATAATACACAAGTCCAAAGAAGTAGAAGCTGGAAACCAAACAACTCTGAGAATAAAATTACATAATGCAACAGAGTTAAAGTCTAAAGTAGTAGAAGCTGGAGGCACTTTTTAATCTGTTCTTATTTTATGAAACCGTTACAATCTTTCAGATTAAAAAGCACTAGGAGTCTATTAACAAATTTATGGCAGAATACTTAGAAGAAATTTAGCACATACAGAAATACAATCAGCCTTGACTTACCTGTTGTATTGCGTCAAAGATGGGTAAGAACACATCAGCATCATAATTGCTCATCTTGTTTTGAAGAATAGAAGTTAATCTCTCAAAACCCATTCCAGTGTCAACATGTTTCGCAGGTAAAGATTTCAATGAGCCATCAGATTCCCTGTTAAACTGTGGAATAGATATCAAGAAATTTAAGCAACTCAATTACCTGACAGAAAACTATGACAACCAGTCACATTAAGTCATTGGCACCATAAACAGACCCAATAAAACAAGACTGAAGGATTGACCTGAATAAACACAAGATTCCATATCTCGATCACTGTAGGATCGTCATTGTTTACAAATGATGCAGCATCACGATTGCCAATCCTATCAAAATGAATTTCAGTGCAGGGTCCACAAGGTCCAGTGTCGCCCATTTCCCAAAAATTGTCCTATTCAAAGTAGCATATATTTAAAAAAAAGAACAGTTTCTAACAGAAAAGGCATTTAGATTAACTGCAACACAGGTTGTATTGTTGGGAACACATTAAATATATGAATATTCACATGCATCAGTTGCACATTTAAATGCATGTATAGCTCAGAAGCACTTTTCAGCCAAACAATAATTTCCTATCTATTTATTGCTTCTTTTTTTAGTCAGCCCATTTTCAAGCCATACTCCAATTCCTGGCATGTCCTTGGTCTCCTGTACAATACTTACTCTATCCACACTTCTTCCAACCAAACATCTAGTTATGCCCGATTCCGACCAAAAAGGTCCAACAATTTTTTCAAGACACTATTCCTTGGGGACAACATTTCAAGATATGCAAATCATACTTGGACGAATACTAGCATATGGAGGATTTCAATTTAATCACATCAGGCGAGATAACTTATCCTGGAGCCCAATTGTGGCATCTAAGGTTTAACGGCAGTACAAGAGCAGTAACACAAATGACAAACCCACTATTTACAAGGATGTGAAAAAGTGCAAAATCTCACACCAACTTACAGCATGGAATTACATCCTTCATACAGCAATTTTGCGGGAAATTAACTGAATAGTTAAGACAGACAAGAGAGGACCATATCTCTCTCTGTCTGTGTGCATGCAGTGGAGTAAGGGGGTGGAACTTCATGAGCGAGGACATAATTTACAGCCAAAAGGCAAGACATGGGAAGGGGGAAGAAACTGGAGCCAGTTATCCCTGGCTTCAGTATCAGCCGGAAGACCAAGTTTCTCGTCCGCCACCAAAATAAGTGGCGTAAAATCGATCGGAGGGTAATTTATAAACCTGCAGGGAACAGGAAAATGAAATGAAAATGAAATGAAAAAGAAAATAGTCAACTTAATGCCCGAAATCGATTAAGAGCAACTATGGTTGATACAGGAAAGGTGAAGGGAACTTGCCTCGGTGAGAAGTTCCCAAGCCCATTGAATGGCCTCCTTCTTGAAGTAATCCCCAAAGGACCAATTCCCAAGAATCTCGAAGAAGGTATGGTGGTAAGTGTCCTTGCCCACATCGTCGAGATCGTTGTGTTTGCCACCAGCACGGATGCACTTTTGAGTGTTGCAAGCCCGGGTGAGTTTGCTCAGCTCAGTGTTGGGTTCCACGGTGCCTAAGAAGATTGGTTTGAACTGATTCATACCTGCCCCATATGCATAGCATATAGTCAATTATTACTAGGAAAATGTGTAGGGAAAAAAAAATAAAAAAGATAACTCTAGAGTATAAGGGCAGGGGATTTGAACCCCGAAAAAGTACAGAACAAGTGAAATAGGAAATGAAAGAGAAGGGAAAGTGGCACCAGCAATGGCAAAGAGAAGAGTGGGATCATTTAGGGGAACAACGGGACTTGATTTCCAGTGAAGGTAGGCTTTTTCCTGGAAGAAGTTGATGAAGGTTTCCCTCACTCGGGTTGCCGGCCAGTCCAATACAGCCATCAAGGATGCTGCGTGAATAGCATTAGTGGTGGGAAAGAGGGGGGCGGGGGGTGGGGGGCGTCAACAGTGGATGTTGCAGCGGTACTGGTGGTGGAGAGAGTGCGGAATGGTGAAGCTAATTTTGAAACGTTCCAACTGCCTAATACCCTTGATGATGGAGTAAACGCTCATTCATCCATACACGTACACACTCTCTCTCTCCACCCTCGTCCACAGTCACTTCATTATATAAATATAAATATATACATTGAGACACACACACACAACACAAACACAAATGGCTTATCAATCTTTTCCAAGTGAAATGTTAAAAGTCAATAGTTGTAAATGCAGTGCCAAAATGCACGACAGCAAAATATTGGCATCAATTTGGTGCAGATTCTTCCTTCCAATCTAGTTAAAATTTACTGGACTTGAACATACGTTTTAACATTTTACTTATTATAAAGAGTTGGTTTGAGAGTGGAGACGAGGCGAAAAGGAAAAACAAAATTTTGCAATGCAAGAATACGTGTAAAGAATATTACAAAGTATGAATAGATTAAAGGGTTCAACCATCTTGTATTTTGTATCAAATAATCATTCACTAATAAAACCTTCAAATATCCCCTTAAATCAACAAAAATTATATTAATGAACAAAAATGTCCTGAGTTAAATAAAAAATTAATTTCATTTTACCTCCTTTATTATAAATTATATAATATTTTGCTCCTTCTATAATTAAATGTCAATTAATTTGATACCAAATTTTATTCAATACTAATTTTATTAAATAAATCATCTTCAATTAAATCTGAAATAAATAGATAACAAAATATAATTTTAATATTATAGAGAAGACACTTAAATTTAAAAAAAAAATATCACTAAATTTCTATTGCTAACATTTTATATATATAACTTCAATAAGTAAGTGTTAAATTTAGATTCAAATTAGTTGATATTATTTAATGATGTATATAATTCTATTATGTAAGGTGTGCATGTGTAACTTAAATATATTAAAGAATATAGTTTCAATGTATAGTTATTTATTTATAAAAAATAAAATAAAAATTGGGTTCAAATTAATAAACATTTGATTGTCAAGGGGGTATTATAAGATTTTTTTGTTTTATATTTTACAATTTGAATATTTCTTTCACAAATAAATTACTACACATTAAAATTAAATTAATTAATATATTTTACCTAGCACACCTTATATAATAGAAATGTTTATACTATTACTTACTTATTAAAGCAATATATATAAAATTAGAGTAATATAAATTTATGTGACATATTTTTATAAAAATTAATGTATCTTCTCCATAATATTAAAGTTATAATTTTCAGAGGGTAGGGGCAAGGTTGATTTAACATTTTATTTAGTTCAATGATAATTTTGTTCATTAATATATTTTTATTGATTTAAGAAAGTATTTAAAGGTTTTATGAGATATTTGATACAAAATTAATAATAGAAAGAAGTAAAGTGTATCTAACCTAGATTAAAATTAGGGTTCGAGGATGGTGGTGCGTGGTCAAACATTGTATTTGTTTGTAGGGTTGCAATCCCAAAATTCTGTTGTGAATCAGGGCGGCCTGCTTTGGTGTTGATATACATGTAGGCACTGCCCTCATACGTTGAGTTTTGTTAGTTGGGGCCAATTTGTAAATATACTCAAATTCAACCTCACTAAGCTGTTAATTGAATGGCTAAATTGCTTCCATTTTTGACTTGATTCGCTAAATTTTAGTTAATTGAACCCAAATCAAATATAAACCCATCACTTTTCAACTTAAAACAAGTCACAAGTCAAAATTTGCTATATTTAAGCAAAAAACTATAGCAAACTAACCCAACAACATATAATTTTAGTGTCAAAAGTTGAATCAAACATCTTTATAATCTTTCATGCACGCATTAGTTTCATTTGAACAATACTATACAGAATACACTATACAGTATATTCTTCTAATAACCAGAAATTTCTAATTCGTGTCAGATCTCTTCAACTATTGCTGGACCTTCTCAACTAGTACCCAGTCATGACTCAAGGTATGGGCAAAATAATAGAAACGAGTAAGTCGATAGCCATATGCAAAATTAAAAAGCCTACATTGTTTAACACAAGTGAAATATAAAGTTTCAGCAACACTAATATCTGACACAGTAAAGTCATGGAAATAACAAAAGAGAGGCCATAGCTTATATAGTCAGCTACTCGAGCATAATTATTAACTTTTAAACAGTTTTCATCATCAGGAGTCGCGCATGCAATTAGTTTCATAGTTATTAGTTTCATAGTTAATCTTGATCAGTATCCATCTTGTTCAAGTGGAAACCACCTTCGCTATTCCTATGCACCTCAACCTTGAACTTCTCTTCTTTTCCTCCTCTCTTGACCTTGAGAAGCATATCAAACTTAGCAGATGTCTCAACAACCTATTGAAGGAAAATTGGATTACATTAGTCCTCATACCCTGTCTACACAGAAAATTGGCTTACAAGTACTAAGATAAAAGGAATAAACACCAAAATTAAGAATTAGACCCAGACATCATCCAATATATAAATATGAAAAAAAAGAAAAGAAAATACTAATTGCAAGACAAGCTCTCATAAATAACTTGCATGGAACAAGCGATGCACAACATGGAGATTCTACAAATGTACCCACCAGAAAAGCTCACATTTCAATCACCCACAACACTGCCTTCCTCTTTCTTCTTATCACGAAAAACTAAAGGACTCATCTAACAACCCTATGCATGCAAAAAACCAACTCTTCCGCATGAACCACACAATACTAACAAATATGCAAGTAGCTGTGCCCTCACTGTCACCATTGCACAAA
The DNA here is from genome assembly GCA_019321725.1 of Paulownia fortunei. NCBI lineage: Eukaryota > Viridiplantae > Streptophyta > Magnoliopsida > Lamiales > Paulowniaceae > Paulownia > Paulownia fortunei. The sequence goes on along the minus strand of JAGSPU010001616.1, from coordinate 96,879 downwards.
GGTCCCAAAAATTGATGATTTTTGTAGACAAATGAATGCTTCATGAAGAGAATTTTACATGTCCGAAAGAAATGTTTTAATTATAAGAATATCTTTAGGTAAATTTATATTCTCTTCATCTCAAAGAGAATTAAGGATATCTTAGGTAAATTCATGGACACGCTAAACAGATATCCACATCAAATTAGGAATCACAGTATAAATGATACTTTAACTATGCCAAACAATCAAAATAAAAACCCACCTCTGCATTCGCATGGACTACCTCACTAAGTTCATACGGGAATAAAGAGTTAGATCTCTCCTGAATCGTCTTAACCGCATGATGAGCAGCATCTTGAACAACGGGATCATGCACTGGCACTGATTGCCATCCCGAGACCTGTTCATCTGATATGAACCCAAGTCATGGGAATCACAACATAAATCTAGGCAAGAAACAAAATCTCACACATGATTCAATAGATATCCCTATAGTGGTGCAACTTATATTCACAATATCTATCATACTTGAAGTTGCCACAAACATGATAAAATAATCATCTCTCTTGTTATGCCAAACATCAGAAAACAATATTTACCACGAAGCTTATCATCAACAACCGAAGTATTAGCCAATGTAAAGGCACAGGTCTAATGAATCAAAATGGAGGGGGTATCTACTACTTGTCATTATGTAAAAAGACAAAACTATTTTAAAAGTGTAGCACATCAGCTTCTCAAACGAAAACACATATATAATGTGTATTGTTTGATAGATTCAAACTTGAGAAGGACATAAACTTCTAATGAGACAACTGTAAGGCGACAGTGGTTGGCTACCTTTCTTAACGCCCAGATCTGAGGAAGTAAAGGAAGGAACATCTCCAACATGCTTGAATTCTTGTAGTTCCTTAAAATTCATCCATGGTTTTACCCAAACTTTCGCCTCATAAAGTCTCTTTTTCCCGGCATCAACTACTTCAAGTGTAAGATGATGCAGTGTACCTGCGACAACTTGTTCTTGCGCCTTCACAACCCTGACCAGCTCAAGTAATGCATTCTGAAAGGAATATTTTCAAAAGCGAGGGATACTTAGCTTCGCAATAAAGTTAAAAAAAAACTTTCACAATAATACCCAGGTCAGTTGTGACAGAGGAAGATTGAAAGTTGTTTCTTCGATCTATTTAGTTCAAAATCAAGTTATGCCCTAAACAGTTATTTAAAAACAAAACACAGGCGCGCCAAAAATACGCTAGCTTAGCATGAATCACTTAACATAGAGGAACTCGGATAACAAAACAATCCAAGTGAAGTACAATCAAAAACCCCAAAAAATGAAAAAAATGAAAAAAGAAAAATGAAAAGGAAGTTGGTTTGATACCTCTTTGTTGTTGTGCTGGTCGACAGCAAATCGCGCAAGGGAGTCAATCTCGGCATGGGAGTCACGGAGGCCTCCGGGAGTAGCCATCTGAATGACTTGTTTATCGTTGTGTTGTTGTTCGGCGCAAAACCCTAAATTTTGTTCGGGATCAAGGGGAACCACAAAAGACGAAAACAACAGGAGGTGTAGGCCAGCAAAAAGGAAGATGGCGAAAGGCAATGCTCTCATTTCATTTGAGAAAAGTAGTTTGAATTGATTTTGTGCAGGCAGGGAGTGCTCGGTATTTGTTTGCTATGCTGTATATAAAAAGAAAAGAAATGGAGATGATCTCCGTGGCGTACGCGTGGTTTTCCCTCTCGTCCAGCTCTCTCTTAGTGTCCTCCTTTCAAATTGCTTAATATCTAAGCGATCAAATTCCACTTTTTAGTTTTTAGTACCCAAATAAATATTTAAAAAAATAAAAAATAAAGGAGAGAAAAAAAGGATAGAGAGTTCAAAATTCACCAAACCATTTACAAATAAATAATAGGATTGATCATTATTGAATATAACTTTGATTTGAATAGATTAAATCTAATTCAAGTTTGATTCGAATAAAAATTAAATTAAATTTAAAAATAATTTTTAAAATTTAATAAAAAATCAAACATAATTAAATATGAATATTTTTAGCTCGATTCAATTATTTACACCCCCTATCTCTAAGTTTGCTTCGTTCAAAACCTAAACGAATGTAATGAATTGGCCACTTTACTTTCAATTTAAAAATAATTTAAGAAAAAAAATTGAAATAATCTCTTGAAGGAAAAAATACTGTTTAAAGAGTAATTAAGGGAGAATAATCATTCATCTTGAAGAGGTTTTGGGTAATGGAGATAATAGTTCTATCATATAAAGGATATTTAATGAACATTACGCATGAATACATTTGTTATTATGTAAATTTAAAATTATTATAAAGTTATAAGGTTATGAAATATAAATGCGAATTATGATTTCTTGTAATTTTTGTTACACGTGAATCATGATCAAGTAAGGGACGAAAAGGAGAGGTACCAAATTGGACTTATTTGGGGCTGAAAGTTGTGGGACTTGGGGGACTAAAGCTTTTCCTTGTTTTGGATTGGACACTTAATAATAATAATAGTCTTAATGATATTAGGAAGAAGAGAAAGTCGAACCTCTTATCCTATAATGTGTGTATATATATATATATATATATATAGATGGTTTAGTGGAGGGGAGCAGTCGCTAGCTGGCCGCTGCATAGACATATAGCATAGATAGATAGTAGTTAGTCAGAGGGGATCATAGGAATAATAGATATAGGATTAGGGTGGGACTTTGGATGCCAAAAAAAATCATGAGATTAATAACTATATCGCTCCACGTATTCTTACTAGGTTCAATAATACTCCTGTACTCCATACGTGTAATGTGGGCAGTGGACTACAAATTTAATGAATTTATTACTACTGAATAATAAGTAGTAGTAGTAGTAGTAGTAGTAATAAGTTTTAGTTTTCCAATTATACGAAAATAAGAAAAAGGCCAAAGTGGTAATTTGCTTTGATGCTGTGGTTCAAACTTCAATCAATCCTTCAGAAAATAATAAACAAATTTAATTGTCACACATATGCGTAGAAACACGTGAACATTATAAATATGTATATATATTAGGAAAATGAAAAAACCAAAAAACCAAAAAACCAAAAAAAAAAGATATTATAGAGAGGAGGAGGGTCGTGGCTGGCGATTCTGTATTTTTCCTTGTGTAGCAATTAGCAATTAGCAATTAGCAATTAGCAATTAAGAGAGAAATAGTGTGGTGGAAAGATAATAGAAGTTGAAACTCTCAGCACCACTGTAAAACCATCAACCTCTGTTTCACACAGTACATACCATACCAACTCCCTCTCTTCCTCTTTTTCTTCTTAATTTCCCCAATTCTATTATTTTTCCATAGATTCTCAATCAAGGTTTAGTCGCCGGTTCTTTCAGATCCTCTCTTTTTCCAATAATGAATTTAACTGAAAATTGGATTTATGCATTCCTGCTTCTTAATTCGAATTATATTTATTCTCCTCGCCATGTTGATTTGTTAGATAATTAATTCAGAGAATATGCTGTCCGTGAGAGGGTATTGAACAATTGCATTTCCTCCGTTTCGCCTAACACATGTATATCTCTGATTGAAATAATACTTGTTTTGGCAAAATTGATGCTGATTGATCCATCGGCGGCGACTTGCCCATGAATAAGCGCAGGGAGCGAACCCTCCTACACCTCTATGACGCCACTCGCACTCTATCATACCCCCAGGCATGCACTCTATTAGGGTTCTCTTACTTCCTCCTTTTTTCTTTCCGTTTTAATGTCTTCCATGTTTTTTCATTTACTGCTTTTATATTAAAGATTGATTTGTAATTGAATTCATTGTTACAATTTCTTTGTAATGTGTGATCAACTTGCGGGCTTGTATTTTCTTCCTCGTCATTTGCTCTTCTTCTCTTTGTACTATTGTGGACTAAACACTTGGTTAATTTGCTGCCAACTCTCGAGATTCCTATGAGCATAACATTCCTCCACTTTTTTCTCCCATTTTCATCCTCAATAGGTCAATTAAAGCATCTATCTGTTCACATAAAATGCAAACATATAGCAGTTTTTGTCACCTATGTTGGATATCATTGTACAATTATCAAATGTCTACTGGCTGTTTTTGGGGTTGTATGCATCATATTAACGGCCCTTAGCCGATGTATGTGCATGACTCATGTTAGATACCTGGCACAAGGTTTTTGAAGGTTCTTTTATTTGATTGTCCTTTTATGTACTTCCCAGGTTACCCCCGTCCTGAGAGGAAGCTGCAGGATGCAAGGGCCAGCTGATGAAGCAAACTGTGACTTGCTGACCCATATGGTGAGATAAATATCCGGGTAATCACTGCTGTTGTCTCTTATTCTTTCATCTCTTTCTCTCTCTCCAACCCTGCTTATTTGCATTTGTACCTATATAAGTCAATAGAAGAAGTTTTTCTGTTCTTACTATGATAGTCAAAAAGAAGGGAATAAGGCATGAGTTGTCTCGATATCTACTGTTTTTGTTTAGTCAGCTGGGAATTGGGGGAAAATTATATAGGAATGGCAGTCTTTATTTCAGCTCCAATTCTGACAAAATCAATGGAGCTTGGTTTGGTTTCCGACTGTGCAATAAAGCATAGGAAAAAGCAAATGGTGTTCTTTTCTTTTTCCTCGTCACCTGCTGATCTTGCTATCTCTGTTGCCTCTCTGGTCTGAATTCACTAAAGAAGAAGATGAAGTGGCTACTGAATTTTGGTGTTTTGGCATTTCTGCACACTGCAGCAGCACAGTACAACACACTGCAGCACCACAGCACAAGGCACTTGGCACACCACATGACACGCACACGGCACACCACATCACTTGGCACAAGGCACACGATGCACGCCACTTGGCTACAAGGCGCACAAGTGTTGTGTTATGTTATGTCATGGCACGCCAAGTTAGTTTAAGTTTAAGTCATGCCATGTCACGAAGCTTGAGCGAGTGGGAGGAAAATGCTGAAATCAAACAGTTTCCTACCCGCTAACATTATTGTTTTAATCTCATGATGTTTTATCTTGGAGTTTCATTAGCATTTTTGTTATTGTATTTGCATTATGCATTAGAATATTCATTTGGGCAGAATAAAGGGAATTTTGGAGAAACTGGATTTTTTCTAGGTTTTTAGATTTCAAGGTTTAAGTGAATCTTATCATGTCAGGCTTCCTGTGTTGAAAGATGTTTCATCAGTTCTTCCATGATTGTGCTTAGATCTGACTGACAAGATCACCACTCGGTGAAGAATGTGAAGAAGGCCTAGAGATTGCAGAATTTTAGGACAATCATATTAACTTGGCGGTGTCTGCATGGATCTGGTTTTGTGCCATCTCTCTATGACTTAGAGGAGATCATACAGTTGATGAGCTTTATGAGTAATCTGCTCACTTCTCTGCTCTTTTGCGAGAACATAGGGTGCTTGTTTTTCAGAGATCTCATTTTTTTTGGTATTAATGTACTTCTCTGACTCTGAGCACAACTATATGAATTATTTTGACGACGTCTTATGAAACAATAGCACATATTTGATGGCAGAATTTTATAGAGAAACTGAACTGGAGACAATTGCTTTTGTCGTAGCTCTGTGTGCATTGATTGTCTTCCCATTCCCTGTCATAGGATTGTGATAAATACATCAGATACTTTATTCTGTTGTTTAGTAGATGTTGATGAAATGAGTGTATCTTGTTTATTGTTTTCAAGCTAAACTAAAAGGTAGAATGGTTATAACTGTTCATTGCCTTGTCTAATCCTGCCCTTCCTTTTCCTCTGCCTCCTGCACTCAAACCATCCAGCTTGCTCTATTTACTTAATTTTTGCCATTGATGAAAGGGCTGTTCTACTGTCATTAGTCCCTAAGTTACTCCTCTTGATTGATGCATTATTCTCCTATTTATATTTTGTAATTGGTCAGGTTAACTCTCAAATTAATAAGGGCTTCAGTAATTGTTCTGATAGAAGTCAAAAGGTCGACTACAGTGGAAAGTCTGGGGCTTGTAACTTGTGTGCTGCTCCTTGCTCATCTTGCTTTCATGATATTAAGGTTTTAATGAAATCAACTGGCGAGTCTGCTGTCGAGACCTGTGTGGAAAATGTTGTAGTTGACCAGGGCAAACAATATGAAGTTGTGCAGCTCAGTGAAATGAGCACTGTGGCAGGCATGAACTCAACTTCTGATTCTGTCTCTGAAAATGCAGTAGGTAAGGCATCGCCAAGGATTTCTGATGCGTCTATCTCTGATGGTAATGTAGTGCATTTTAAGTTTGATGGTCGAAAAGTTCTTGAAGGGCATGATGATCGCTTCTCATGTGTCAGTGGAACTGATGAACATGCCAATAAAAAATCTGATATTGAGGATAGTACAATAAAGTATGGTGGAAAAAGCAAAAATTAGTGGAGAAATTTCTGAGAAGGTGCCTTCTAGTAGCTTGCCAACTGGATTAACTTCACAAAATTCAGGCTTGGTGGAAATTCCTCTTTCAAAAAGCACTGATGATGCTACTGAATTGCAGTATACTTTTTCACATGCTTCCAATGGAAAATATATGTCGCACAACCCAGACTTGACGGATATAGAGGATGATAAGCCCTCTGATATCAAAGGCGAACTCTTGGATGGCTCAACTAAGCTCTTGAATTCAATACTGACTACAGAGTTAGCATCTGATGTTGCTTGTGATGACCATCCTGCACCGGATCTGAATCCCATAGAAAAGAGCAATGATATGGAGGTTGAAATCCAACCCATTGATGAGACTGATGACTCCGACACAGTGGAGCACGATGTAAGAATGTGCCTCTTGTCTGGTTGAAGATTTATTAACTCCTAGATGATATAACTTGATTAGCTTGCAGATTATTATTTCCTTTGTGATACTCATTGTAACCATAATAACTAATTTATCCTGTTATTGAAGATCTCTCAGTTAAATCTCATTATTTTCATAAGGTGAATTATGACTTCTATGTTTTGATAGGTGACAGGCATCCTGTGGTTCATTCAGTAATACAGAGATCCTCCCTTGTATCGTTGAATTTGGATGAAAATGGAATTAATTAACTTAAAAACCATATCCTAGACACAATTGATGATAAATTATTGTAAATATTTACATATATAAAAAAGTTGATTTTCAACAATTTCAAGATCCAAAGGTGTTTATGGCAACAAACTTCGTCTTCTAATCATCTCATGCATAAATTAGTCTTCTTGGTCTGAACACTGATCGGAGTTTCTCCTCTGCTGGAAATAGGTGAAAGTTTGTGATATATGTGGAGATGCTGGGCGGGAGGAATTGCTTGCTATCTGTTGTCGGTGCAGTGATGGGGCAGAACACACGTAAGCCTTAAAAGTTCTCTAAAGTCTTTATCCATCTATATCTTCGCATGTTTCTGAATTTACAACCTACATCCTGTTGCAGTTATTGCATGCGAGAGATGCTTGATAAAGTCCCTGAAGTGACTGGATGTGTGAAGAGTGCAAGTCCGTGGAGCGGGTGAGAAATGGAAGGCCAGAAAAGATTGGAAGGGTGGATGAAAATGAAAAGAATAACTCCTCTGGTCAAGAAAGTAGTGAGTATGTAAATAGTTCTGATATTGAGGGACAAAGAACAAAAGGTTATATGAAAATTCCTGGTAAAAGGCTTAGAGATGATGCTGATGCCGAAGTTTCTTCTATAGTGAAGAAGCCGTCTCTTGAATCAATAGTTGGGTCTCCAAAGACCTCCAATTCTAGCAAAACAGCTGCTCTTTCTTGTGAGAATTCTTTAAAGAACCTAGATAAGGGTAGACTGCAGTTCTTATACCACTCTTCTTTTGACACTGTCCCAGTTAATGATACTCCAGAATCAGCAAGCACTGCTTCAAATCTACGAGTACAAAATTTTCGAGGTTATATTATTATGTATTGTCTTACTAGTTTGTGACATTGACTGGAGTGAGTTTGATTCTTAAGTTAGTTTGTTCAAGGCAGTGGGTCACCCTGATAAGAGCAGTTTAGTTTCCATGTCCTATATTATCAACCATTTCTTCCTTTTTACAGGTACTTTCTCAAAGTCCAATTCATTTAGTTCTCTGAATTCAAAACCAAAGGTCAAGCTTGTAGATCAAGTTGTTCTTCAGAGGCAGATATCAACTAGGGAGCATCCCTCTTTTCGTCTTAAGGAGGGTGTTGCTAGATCGATAGGGAAATCTATGTCATTCAAATCTACAAACACCGGCCGTTCGGAAACAAAAATGAAGATGTTATCTCCTAGAGAGACTCACATCCAGGATGTTAAAAATACAAAACAGCGGAGCTCAGTTCAACGTCTGAGCTCTTTCAAAACGGAACGTCTGTCAATTAATTCAATGATGGGAACATCTGGGAGTTCTAAGCCAAGAATTGATAAAAAACCAGCATCTGGGGGCGAATCTTCTTCACTTACTACCATCACTAAACAGCATGAAGCGAAGCCTGTACAAACTGATGGTAAATCAGCAGCATTATCTAGATCATCCAGTCTTGCAGCTCGTAGGAATGCAGATTTACCCAGTTCGTTAGGTAAAGTTGATTGATGTTGTCAGTTTGGTTTTTGATGTAGTCTGTGTCTTAAAACTGTTATTGATGTTGCTTCAAGGTCTTTCATTTTTGTGGGGCCAGGTGAATTTAAGAGACCGTCGTTGCATGGACATAGTACACTTGGGTTTCGTCTACCAGCGGAGCTAATAATACTGAACACAAATGTAACCAGACTAGCCCAAAGGAGGAGGACTCCTCATGTTCTGTTGTTGCTGAGAGACCACTTTTTAATGAAGGTCTGCCTGATGGATTGTCTCGGTCCAGGGATTTTGCAAATTCTGGTGAGCGAATGAGGGAATATTCTGGAAGTCGCTTTCGGCCATCCTCTGTAAAGTCTTCAAAAGATGAAGGTGATATCCTCAAAGCCGCAATTGAGGCTGCTGTGCTCAGAAAGCCGGGAGTATACCAAAAGCATAGAACTCTGGGTCAATCTGACAACTCATCCGTGTCAAGTGTGGGTTATGAGATAGCTTCTTGTCAAGATCATAAATCAAGTTCTGCTGGAAAGAAAAATGTATCTTCTGTTGCAGAGCTGCCAGAGAGGCGTACAGTATCCCAGCACTTGAAGGATGACTTTCTTAAACAGGAAACTCTCAATAATGTGCTTCCATTGGTTTCTGTAGAGGGTCTTTCTTCTGGAGGAGGAGAGGCTGTCCCAGTTGCCCCATTGGATGGAAAGTCTTCCTTAAGGGACGCAGTTATTAATGTTCCAGCAGCAATGCCTTTCTTTTTGAAATCATTAGCCATCCCTGAGCATGAATATATATGGCAGTATGAATTTATGTTTCACTCTTTTATTTGAACTTTTACCTGCTTATTTTGGTAATATGCGAAGTTCTGTCATCCTGAAACTAGTGTGCTTACACTCGTGCTTTAAATGCAGAGGAAGTTTTGAGATTTGTCGAAGTGGTAAATCTTTTGATCATGGGATGGAATCCAAGCTCATTTGTCGAGGTGTGCATCACCTAAAGTTATTGAGGCTGTAAATAAGTTTAAAAGCAGAATTGTACTATATGAAGTGCCTCGCGTAAGCACCTGGCCAATACAGTTTCAGGAACATGGTGTTAGAGAAGATAATATAGCCCTTTTCTTTTTTGCTAAAGATCTGGAGAGGTAGTTTTGTGAGTTTTTAACATTACATTAGTAAATATAACTTCTATTTCTTTTTATTTTTATCTCCAATTTTCTTCTGTTTAAAAGTTGCCATGTTGTTAATGCACAGCTATGACAAGATTTACAAACTTTTGTTGGATAATATGATGAAGAATGACCTTGCTCTCAAAGGAAATTTTAATGGTGTTGAACTCCTGATATTTCCTTCCAATCAGCTTCCCGATAATTCCCAACGTAAGCTAAACAATTTTTTGTATCTTGTTATTAAGACCTGTTTTCCCCCTGTTTGAGAAGTTGTAAGATATATCTCAATTCTACTTGTATCAAATACACCTCTTGATAGTGAGTGATTTGGTTTCTTAATGATTCTCATTATTCATTAGCCAAAAAGGACTCGCTTCTCATTCTGAGAATCTGCCTGTTTATAAAATGCCTTTAACGTGGTTATAAATCAATTTGTTGATACGTGAAAAAATTTGTAGGCGTCCACATCAGACGCCTACCACACACAGTCAAAGGCTTGCCCATTGTGGAAAACACTTAATATGGTATTAAAGAGAAAATAGTGCTATTTGCTAAATTTGGGTGCACGCTTATTGGCTACACTTCAATCAACAAAAGTGATGTCTTTATATTCTGATTTATATCTCAATGGATTTAATATTTTGTCACTGTCAAGCTTTACTGTTGTTTTATGCTGCATGCAAGGTTACAATTCTTTTTTATCATTTACATGCAGGGTGGAATATGTTATTCTTCCTCTGGGGCGTGTTTAGAGGAAAGAAAGAAAGTTGCTTGCAACATATGCCTGAATCCTTAGAGCAATTTAATGCTCCTCAAGATATGCCCCCAGCTATAGTGTCCTTGCCTGAGAATAGATGCTCACTCAGACCTGTCGGTAATGATTTGCCTGGAAGTGAACATGCAGCCCCAGCGCCTGAAGTACTTTCTGCTGAAGAGTTATGCAATTTATGGTCATCAAGAACTGTAAATGGAGACTGTAGTACCAAAGTTTCTTCTTTGGATCAGCCGGATAGTGGACTGAATTCCAGTTCCTCAGTTCCAGTACAAAGTGATAGTGCAAAACAATGCCAAGGACTGAGCGCTACTTGTCTGGTATTATTCATTATTTTCACATATCCATAAAGCTCTTCCTTTTATTTGGGTTTATCCAATTGCTTGTTCGGTTTTATAGTTGAATTAAAGTGAGAATGATTAGTGATTATCTTCACATGTCTATGTTGTTTATCATGGTTCCTACAGCAAGAAGAGTGGGGGAAATATTTGGTACTGCAAATGTGATTATAGTCTGTGCTTTCAATGCGAGCAGCGGTGTTCAGCAGTTGTACTAGGTTCAAAAATATTCCCGATCACTGTGGCAAAAACTTCATCAGTTATCTATGTTTCTATTGGCTTTGCATATTTGATTTCTGTTCTGATTTCCCCTGCTTCGTGGCTTTCTCTAGTGCCAAATGCTTTCAAAACTATACCTCATTAAGTAGTCTGCCAGAAGATCATCTCCTTTATAATTTTGCTTCAGCCAATGATGAAATTTGTTCTTCTCCTGGTTGTTACTGTTTTAAGCTCTATCCATCTTTCTTGGTCTTTCGTTGCTTTACCCATTTGGTGCACTTAAAGAAAATTCTTGAACGAGAACACGTAGCTTTGGGATATTGAGAATTTGCAATTTCAGCGGCATAATCATGTGGCCCAGGTCTTTACGTCTCATTGTCTCCACTATGAAATTAATTGTGTAACAAGTTCAACATGTATAGTAAACTCGTGCCTATAGTTCTGACCTTCCTATATGAGAATGGTTGAAATTGCTGATTGTATGTAAGTATATTTGGGCACAGTTCTGAGCAGCTTTATTGTTTCTCAGAAATAGAGTTTAAACTCTTCTAGTTCTTAATTTGCCAGCTACTTGGATTTTTTTTTTTTAAATGTTTCCATAATTCCAGGATGATGCATTTGGCCCATGACAACAGTGGGTTTTTGGCCATTGTTCTCCACTGGATAATGCTGCTTTATGACATTTCCTTTCTTTGTACACATCCATTTTCACTGTAGAAATTTGACATCCAGTTTTATCATATGTATGTGTAGCGGGACAATATTGAATGGATGTAGCAAACTCTGGATATATTGTACAAATTTGGACATCATGCTATTCATAGTACCTTATCTTAGTTTCTTTAAAATGGTATCTGTTGCATTCTCTGCCTGTGCATCTCGTCCTGGCTTGATGCATGCTTATTCGAAGTACTGCCATTTGGATTATAGTGCTGGCTTGATGCATGCTCATTCGAAGTCCTGCCATTTGGACTAGTGTGCTTTCTTTGTCTATTTTTTTTGCTCTTTTTGAAGTATTGGTTTTCTCCAGCTTTACTTTATGAAGATTTTGTTCTGCTGGACATCCCATGGCATTATAATAATATTAATGATATATTACTGCCTGCAGGAAGGAGGCATCATTTCCAGCTTCAGACCCCCTCCCCAGGCTGCAAGTTGTCCTGAGAGTTCTGGAAGGGAGCAAATGCTGATGCAATTGGATACTCCACTTGATAGACAACAATTCACACATCATTTCAGTAATTCTGCAGCTGTTTCTCATGATATGGAAGGCATAGGTGATAGAACTATATTGGATAGGAGGACCTGTAATCAAGATCTAGTGAAGTCCAAAATGGATGCTGAAGATCTACCGATTAATGGAGAAACTCCTTTGAAGAAAGACCGAGAGACCAAATATACAAACATGGAGCACAACAGATGGCTTTTGAACGCCAAGGATTGTCTGCGTCCTGACTCATGTGTGGTGCCTCGAACTCTTTATCCAGGCACTAGCCCAGTGCTTCCAGGGAATGATGATGATACATGTGCTGAACCAAGTGGAGCACTTGAAAAAGTAAGTATAGGCAGATGAATTTCACTGATCTAGGTGACCTGTATACATGTGATGTAGAAATAGTTATTGTGTTGATGGTTTTGCTCCACAGATGAATCATGTGGCTACTGGATCCTCTGTACTGGAGAATCGGCGTCGTGAAGTTCAGATGAGACTGGCATCCCTGAGTACAATGAAAATGCTGAAAGACACTTCTTTCCATGGAAAGACAGCCTGTGACGAGCATACACCTGGTTGACAGATCCATGCCCTGGAAAATGCATCCAGTAGAACAAAACCGGCTTCATGATAGAGCACCAAATCTTGAGCTTGCTTTAGGGGCGAAATAAAACCATTGACTCAGGGCCGGTCATTCTTAGTAGGGAAAGTAGAAAAAAATCAAATGAAGAGCACATTTTTCATGAGGCAGGGACCAATACAGAGGATGATTTATCAGCCTCTCTTTCCCTTTCGCTTGCCTTCCCCTTCCAATGAGAAGGAACAGAGCACAAAACCTGCTCCAAAAACTGAGCAGCAGCTTTCCGAGAGGGAAAATGTCAATACTCAAATGCTTATCTTTGGCGGTTTAAGAGACAATTAGTGAGTGTTTGGAGCAAGTCATTGGTCCCATACTCGAAGTTGTATACTGGGATCATTTGTTGTGATCTCGTCAGGTTCTGCTAGAACCCAATGCGGATGTTTATAAACCCCACAGGATTGATCTATAATTTTGCTAGGTCCCACCCTCGTCCTTGTTCACCTCTTTAGTTGCAATTAGTCAATTACACAGTCCTGAACGGCTGTTCGTAAATATGTAGAGTATAATAGCTGGGACGGTTTGTGCTTTGAATAAATTTCAATTAGCATTTCATATTTTGCCTTTTTGTCATTTTTTTGGCTTCTTCTGTGTGTGTGTGGTGGTGGGGTTGGGGGGGGGGGGGGTGCACATGATGGGATGGTTCTCGTCTCTAATAAATCCAAAATTTCCATGAGGGAAACTGGCAGCACCAAAGATGAACTCTGGTACTCTTGAAACAATTCATTCGAGCACCTGTGAAGCCTGGATGTTGAACCAATTCAGGCTATCTATTCACCCCTTTTATGGTGGTCCTCATCTGTGAAATCAGAAAACCAGGCAGACCTTGAATGAAAAAAATAAGCCAACTCAACTCTGCCATTGACAATATCTCTTACTGGTTGAGAGGCGGCAAAAATTAGCCCCAGGTGCCAGTTGAGACTGATGCTGAAGAAGCTGCCTTGAAAGAACTGTTTTTGTTACATCTCAATAAGGTTGCAGCATGTTTTAGTCTTTCAGTTTTACTATTTGGCTCGGTAATAGAATGTTTATATACTATAAATCTTGTGGACTAGCTTTGAGAATTTTCATTATGATGACCTGCACCTACCCCATAGAAAGTGATTAGTGGATCTGTCACACGAGGGGTTTGTTTTAATTCTACATTGTTATTTTCCTGATCGTATTGTTTAATAATCTTCCCAGCATGCTCTGATTTCTACTTCATATAGACAAAAGACGTACTGAATATGTGTGTTGGTAACAAGTTAAAATTTAATGTGGGTCAAATATAAAGTGGTGCTAGTTGATTATACATTACACAATTTTGATGGAGGCTAGGTTCAAAACCACCTGACATGAATACGGATGATGGCTAGTTGAGACAGAATTGCTTGCTGTCAGGGAAGTGTTAAAACATTCTGATCCAGTTTTGTGATTAAGAAACTGCATACTGTCATGTAATTGGACCCCTAAATTCGGAAAAGAAAAAGAAAAAAAGGGAGGGCGTACAATTTTTAGGATAAGTGTGAGGAAAGCCGAAAGCCAACCCTGTGGATGCATACATCGAAAGGGGTTGGCTGCATACATCAATTACAATGGGAAGGTAGAGGAATAGGATACTCGATAGATACTTGGGATTCGCCAGCCCATTATCATGAAACCTGTTCCCTCATCAAATGCCACCATCAGAAATTTAACCTCAACAATATATATATATATATATATATATATATATATTATAACATGTGTCTCTATTGCCTGTCTTTGCTCAGTGGTGATTCAATCATTATTGCCCTCCTCAAATTCTGTGTGTGAGACACATATATATGTTCCTTTGATATACAAAGTAATATTTTTTATTAGGATTTGTTTTCCTAGCTAGCTCGTTAGTGGCTTCATTGAGATCTAGAGGTGTTTTATGACAACTTACCCAACTGAATATCCTTAATGTGCAACCCACCATGTTACTTGTGAAATCTTGTAGTGGATAGGGTGTTATACAGTTAGTCATAATTCCCTGATGGTAGCTTCATGTCTTAATTCTTTTTTCACTACTGAGTTTATAGAAGGATGCCTCTGATTTTTTGTCAAAAAAATGTTTCTTATGATAACAGAATCTATTTTATGTTTGCACGATTATACGAAGACTTAAATTTCCGTGACAAGTTATCCATTCATCTGTGTTGGTAGGGCAAAGTAACCTAACCCATTTTTGAGTATCGAATGGATCAGAATTAGTAGTATTACATATAACTTGACCTGCTACGTAATGCTGTTCTTTTCTCTTCTATATCATCAAGGGAGTGCTACTGCTCCTTGAAACCTTCCCCATCTATCATGCTTATCAAAATTTTGGAGCCACAACTGTTGTGCAGGAGTGAGCATTTTTGGTTTGAATTCAGTTGCTGGAGATATGAACAACAAAAAATTATTGTCTAGCAAAAGAAAATGTAATGCTATTTTTTCCTGGCTGGATTATCCTACTGGGGCTTGTCCCACTCTCTTTTTCTGTTTTTCCTTTTTTTTTTTTCAGTTTTCCAACTTAAACCTTTTTCCACATTTCCTCAACTATCACACTGCCCTTCTGAAAAACCTCAGAAAAAAGAAAATTGACTCAAGATAAAAGGAAAGAGTGAGCCAGCTACGTGATTACAAGTTGTATTGGATTGCCCACGTAGAAATCTCAGCTTCTTTCAAATGATCAGGCTTGCTGCAATGTTAATCAGGCATCTTTTATGTTGCCTGTCCCCTGATGAACATACACATGACACGGTAATATATCTGACCTGAACAGTATATGCTTGAGCAATAGGTGGCCCTTGACCAATAGATACTATATAGTTTAGTAGTTTAATTATGCTAGTAAATATATCATATCTGATATAATAAGCAACAATATGTGGATTAAAGATAAAAACTTGTCTGAAATTGTAAAATTTGCCATGAATTGTATTTGTTTGTTTCTATCACAAGTTGATTAGAACCTTAACACATTGTGGTTCCTTGAGCATCTCAAATGCCCTGTTAATATCTTCCAGTGGAAATTGATGCGTTAAGAGCCTATCTAAGTTTTGAATTTCCTGCAGAGAAGCAGACAGAAAACATAAAGTAGTTAAAAGATGATTTATGATGAATGATTTTTAACAAATTTATTGCAATAAAAGTTTAGTAGGTAGGAAGATGTGGTGTTGTGGTAGGAGTAGTACCTTGTTGATGCATTTGTGAATTACAAGGGGAAGGTCTGATTGGACTTTAACCCCACCAAAAACCGCATATTTGAAGGTTCTGCAACTCAATAATGTGACGAAGTCGATCTCCACGCTTTTATCTGTTCCTGCTCCAAGCATCATCATTTTACCTATTCCCTGATGAGATGACACCAACATGTACTAGTTAATTATTTCTGGATCTTTTATTTATGCACAGGACAGATACATACACATAATAGCATATAGTGTGTGTGTGTGTGTGTTGTAGTTTGCCTTAGTACCACTTTTGTTGTTTCAAGAGCTTCATTAACCAAGTGAGGAACTCCGGTGCACTCAAAGCTGTAGTCCACTCCGGAGCCTCCGGTCAGTTGTTTAACCAATTCTGATATGGACTTATCATCACCAGAAGAGTGTTTGGGATTTATAAAATCAGTCATTCCAAAGGTCTCTCCCGCTGCACGTTTGCTTTCGTTTATGTCAATCCCTATAATTCTAGCTGCCCCGTGAAGTCGAGCTCCCTCTATCACCTGCCGGTAGTACCCATTTCCCTCAATCGAACATAATATAATTATATTAAGTAAATGGACAAGAAAACAAGTGTGGAGTACTCACTCCCAATCCCACAGCGCCAAGACCCAAAACAGCAACGCTGGACCCCTTGTGTACCTTGGCTTCCTTCCATACTGCCCCAAATCCGGTAGTGAAACCACATGAAAGGAAGCTGGCATGAGGAAGAGGCATCCTTGAATCGATTTTGACGCAGTAGTTAGCGTCAACAACAGTGTAGTCGGACCAGGTGGAGCAACTTAGGAAGTGATGAGCTTTTGGCCTTGAACCCACATCCTGGATGTGCCGTCCCCCATTAAACCAGTGAATGCTTGGAGAGGGTAAGTTTGACATAGATTTGTCTTTCCGGACTTGCAATTTTCACAATCCCCACACTCCCCCAAGTAAGTGGGGATCACAATGTCTCCTTGTTTCAGCTGCTTCACTCCTTCTCCAATGCTCTCTACCATGCTGCATATATATATATATATGCACCAACAACAACCACAACACACACACACACACACACACACATTAACTTAATTAATCAATTCTGCACCATCAACACTCAACACCCAACACCATTTTTTCTTTAATGTGTATAGTTTAGTTAGCATGAGAAATTCTCTCTATATATTTCCAAATTAATTATATTTTGAATTGAGCTAGATGCATGGAAAGTAGTAGAGAGAGAGAGAGAGAGAGAGAGATTACCCGACGCCTTCATGGCCTAGAACTCTGGGAAAGACTGGCTGAGAATTTAGAGAGACATGCATTATTAATTAATATATATAAATATTTAAGATGAGTAGTGAAATAGTATTAAAATTACTTACGGTAGGGAAACCCCTGCAGCCGAGGACGTCAGTATGGCAAATGCTGGCAAACAGCATCCTCACTCTCACTTCTCCTGATTTCGGAGCCTCAACTTGTATCTCTTCCAATTTTGGAGCCTCATTTTCTCTCCAGATAACCGCCGCTGCGAGTATATACACACAGTCCACAAGTAGCTAACTACTGTCATAAATTCATCACAATAACTAGTAAAAACAGAGAGAGAGAGAGAGAGAGAGAGACCTCTGCAAGTGAGAGTAGTAGGGTGAGACGAGGAGGTGGTGGACATGGTGGGTGATCGCTGGGAAGTTTTGAGAGAGAATGAGTGTAATGTGCAGAGCAGTAGCAGCAATTTGAATAATAATAATAATAATAATAATAAGGATGCACATGTGGTAGGAGATGAGGAAGAGAATAGATATATAAATAAATATATGGCAGAGGAGGAGACAGAAGAGAAGCAAAACAATATGAATGGAAATAGAGAGTTTAGGGGGACTCGTTGATCGCGTGCGCCCCCTTTCATTATTATTCCTTCACATTCCCCACTCCCATTAATTGCAATCCTCTACGGCTCTACTCCTTACTTTTTTCTTTTTTCCTTATATCTATAACAAACATTTAACTCTCAATTGTACATGCAAAAATGATGACTTCATACTTTAGATTATTATGCATCACATAACAAAGAAGAAATATACATTTTTTTTTTTTTGGAAAGCAAGAAAAAAAGTAGTTAAGGTAGGCTTTTATTTACTTCTTTATAACTTTCAATTTTTTACTTTTAATTATCCATCTTTATTTATTTTTTATTTAAGTATTGGAAAATTTTTATAGAGATAATTCCACTTAACGATTTACGTGACATGCAAAAATCATCTAAAATTTAAAGCCCACTAGCAGCTGACATTTGATAATTTGAATCCATGACACATCATAAAATGACAATTTATAAAAAAAATAAATAAGAAAAAGTATGGTAAAAGACATTTTCTTCTTGAAAAGCTTCGTTTCTTAGGAGAATTAAACTTAACTTTTCAAGTTAATTAAAAAAATTAAATTAACTTTTGTTAAGCGTTAGCTAAAAGGTCCCATTAAATTTTAGGTCAATTAATGATTTTTTTTTGGTTAAATTATAGGATTTTCAAATTAAACCTTCTCAACTTTCCAAACATTTATTTTATACTCATACAAGTAGTTTCTAGCAATTGAGCGCACTACATCTAATTACGATTATCCATAAGATAAAAAATATCAGTTTTTTTTTTTTAAAATCATATGATTTTTGTTATAAATATAATCAATTGGAGAGGGGTGCAATGAAATTTTCGCATTTATGGGGTGTGGAATGAAATTTTCGCATTTGTGGGGGTGTGGAAATGGAAATATTAGATCGGGCCGAAGCCCAAATTGAAGAAGTACAGAAAAAAATCCGAAACCCAATTGTGGCGAACACAGTTCCACTTTATCCCCTTCTTCACCCCTCAAAATAAACACTCGACTCCAACTATGCAATCCCATCCCATGTGAGAATATCTCAACGCTCCTCCCATTCTTCCATGAAATGAATCTTTCTCTATATTCCATTATTCACAGCTTATGGACGGAAAACATAAAAGCACTTTTAAGGTACTTACTGCTTTTCAATTTTGATTTCCTTTCGCATAGGGAAGCTCTTTTTTTTTTTTTTTTTGCTGGAATTTGATTTTTATCCCAAATATTTTTATGATTCATTTGTTCCTTTTGACATATGATTGCCAGCATGCCTATGCTTATTCATTTTATTTGAATGCTTTAATATGACTGTAGATGAATTTTTTAGCAGCTTTGCGATTGAGCTGGAAAAGGGGGTTCCCTCTTTTCCTTGGTTGCTTGCAAAACAATAGCATAGGGAAGAAAACAAAATTGCATTATTTTTGTCTTTAGCTATGGGGCCTTTTGCTGCATCCAGTGTAACCCTTGTATTTTGGGCTGAGCTTATTCTATTCTACGAAATCTTTATCTAATTTAGTGGAGTATTGCAAGCAATAAACTTCTTAGTTTTGAAAATTTATTTTCCTCTTCCCTATTGATATTTGAGAGAGAGAGAGAGAGAGAGAGAGAGACAAAACCCTGTTTGAACTACTCTGTAACTTAGTAGATAGCTAACCAGAACCCTTTTATTGTTTTAGGATTACTACAAGGTCTTAGAAGTAGATTATGATGCAACTGATGAGAAGATACGATTGAATTATCGGAAGCTTGCATTGGTTGGTAGTTTTTCTTCTCGAAGCAGCTACTATTATGATTAGATCTAATTAATGAACCAAACCCCCATCCCCATCAGCGTTCATATGCAGGGCCCTGATGGATGGATGATGGATGATGGATGATGCTGATAGGGGTTCACTTTTGTTCTATTGATGTGCAGAAGTGGCATCCTGACAAACATAAGGGTGATAGTGCTGTTACTGCAAAATTTCAAGAGATCAATGAAGCTTACAGTGGTGATTGTTTATCCTATCATACTAGTTCTGGCATTTCCTATTTCATCTGAAATCCCATGCTTGTCAATTGATATTAGTTGGCAAACTACTAGTAGTAATACATATGTGAGCTGCAACTGTATTTTGCCTCGTACTTTATTAATTAAATGTTTATTTTGAAATTATCATGAACCTGGGGATGAAATTCAGTTGCTTCCATATGTCACTCTTTGTCCAAATTTCTGTCTCAGCAGTCATTTTATCTTCTTCTTCTTTTTAATTTATGTTACCGAAAAATTATGAAGTGCTAAGCCTTGTGTTCTGTAATTTGATCAAAGACAAAGTTTAGCAGTGCAGGAAGTTATACTCCGCTTTTAGCATTTGGGATAAACATGATCTTACTCTGTGGAAAAGCAAAAAGAAGCATGAGAAAAGACAAGGACTTTTTTGTTGTGTTAATGTATGTTAGCTGGGGTTGCCATCTGGGTGCCACTCTTGACATTGAGATCTTAAACTGCATGGTTAAGCAGATTTGAAACCTGAAAAGATTTTTCAAAGAATTTTTTCTTGTTTGCATACAAAATTATGGCCTTTGACACAACAGGGTTTGCTCACATCTGCAGGCCTCTGTTAGTTGTTCCATAGGACTCTTAAATATGTATGCGTAGAACTCTCGTCATCTCTTTGAAATATGCAATTTTAACCCTTGTTCCAAACAATTCCTTGTAGTGTTGAGTGATCCAGATAAAAGACTCGAGTATGATCTGAACGGAAATTATGAGATCGACAAATATACTCTGCGGGTAATTAATTTTGCATCATGTCATCTTATTATTCTATATATTGTTCCTTCCTTTTGATGCTTCATTTTGATCCAAGTAAATTCACCTTACTGGGATCGTCAATCTTTGACACTTTGCTTGCTGATAGTTTGGGTTTTACCTCTGCCAATACAGGAATATTTATCGAGATTTAAAGGAATGATACTTACCTGTAATGGGCTTGGTATTAGTCACACGTCAATTTGGTATGTCTGGCCATCTAGCTCTGATGCTAAACTTGTTTGATTACCTTTTTAAGTAAACTATTTACATCAGTACACTATGTACCTGAATGTTTTATAGGGCTTCAGAGCATGGCACATCACTGCTAGATTATTGTTCACTACGCCGTTTATACAAACCAACTGCATTTAACTTCAGAGGAAATCAAAACGCTTCTGTCCCCAATTTTTTATCTTTACCATGTGTACTGGTGACTCAAAATTTGGACGCCAGACTTTAGAATAAGGGAAAGGAAATATGAACAGAAAAATATTGAGACTGACAGAAAGCTGATTCTACACTTGTGGCAGCTAAATTATATAGAACATCTGATATTTCTCACAATATGCAGCTGATTGTACTAGAACAAGTCAATAAGTTATAAGCCAAGAGAAAGCAGTGTGAGTTAGTACAATTGAAAAAATATAGTAACATGGGATTATTTCTCTTACTGGATTTTAGGACCTTCTGCTATGCAATCCTGAAACACTAGATCGCACCAGTCTGCAACTCTGCACGTCTCAAAAAACAGTGTTCTACTTAAACTTTTGTGTGTTTGTTGTGATTGATGTTGATGGTCATTATCTTTGTTTATCTTTGAAAAGTGTCCTGTGTAATTTACCTAGTACCTAGTCCCTAGTCCCTATACCCCATGAGTTGAGCAAAATTGAAATGGCAACAATAGTGATGACAATAACAGTAATAAGAAAAGAGCAAAACACTAATGATTATTACAGTAACAACCAGTACTACAACAACAGTAAGCAGAAGATCTTTAAGGGTTTATTGGACTTGTTTTTGGGTCACTTGGTAATACACAATTTATGATCTAGTTGACTAGTTTATGCTGTAGACAGTCTAGCATTTTTTCTTTCAATGAATTTAGAATGTCCTAGACAACAACATTATGACTTTTACTCTGTGTTTCTTGGTTGCCTTTGATTGTCTTTGCTTATGCAGGTCACAGCCACTGATGGAACTTAATGACCTAAAAGAAAAATAAGGCTTGGAGTCGTCTCATTTTATTTCTCCACCTCTCTCCGCCTCAGTAATTTTCTTAGTCAACATTCCAGATTGGTCAAATCTTGTATCATATTGTTGCATGCAAAGTAGCGCACAAGACTTGATGAAAAACATCTCTTGTAGAGCATATTGGCCTGATACAGTAATTCTATGAGTTCTTGTATATGCTAATTCATGGCTAAATTTATTTCTTTTCAGAATTTGATAGAGAATTTTAGGATTAGCATTGTCTTTGCACAACTTTCCATTTATCTTGTTACTGTATACAGATGCTGAGTTATTATTCAAAGTCGTATTGGCTAAATATTTCTGATGCAATAGGTTTCAAATCTGGGGCAGGAGGATTCTTACACGGGTTTAGAAACCATATCTAGGGGGTATTGGGGGCTCAAAATTTCGAAAACCCACTTGTTAAAATTCATTAGAATAGAAAGTTTTCCAGCAGCCTTCGAGCCAAGCAGGACTGCCCTCATCCCTTTTCTCCATTCCACCTTTTTGCTTTGTTTTTCAAAGTTTTGGGTTAATTTCTTAAACATTGCACTGTAGGATTTGGATGATTTATGATCCAAATTCTACCAAAGTGGCTGCTTGCAACCTGTAAATTCTTTGGTAGAATGCTTGAATCGCATTGAAAGTGTTATCTTGGCGAAAAGCTCAAAACATCTTTTGCTTAGAAAGCAGAGGAAGTATGGAAACCCATGCTGGCGGCTGAGATGCCATCCTCGTTAACTGGTCACATGGTACGGTGGAGATACTTTGATTAACTGCATGCATAGAATGTTGGGCGTTGCGCTATGGTTGATTGTAGATTAAAATTCTGAATGAATGATGATTCTCAGTGGATGTCAAATTTCAGCTTTTTGTTTGGGGGAGTATGTCCTCTATAGCTTATGGTTTAGTAGTAGTATTAATTTTATACAAATAACAAAGACGGTACGGGGGAGGGGGGAGAGGGCGCTCTCATGATGTAGGATTGAGAATTGTTAGATTATACATGGTGATTACACATCCAACGGCTTTTACATTTATTAATACTCTGGATAGCATGAAATTTTGAGAATAGCGGGACTCACCTATTACTTATGGTCCATAGAATTGAATCAGTTGATGAACCATCCAATTATTAAAGCACTTATTAGAATCTCAAAAAGTTTTAAAACAATAAGGTTGGTGGCTGGTATACTAATATGGAGTTTTGTGCTGCATAAATTATGACCGTCGCCCACCTCGTCTTCCCTTATTTTTTCCGGTTGCCATGGGTTATGACATTTGGAAATTTCAAACATTTTTTCCTAAATTTCAATCGAGTAATTACTGACACGATATGATGCATTGCTGAATATGGTGGTCAGCATGGTAGGTATTAGATTATGAAATGGTTAAGCATGCTTAGTCGAGTTAAAAAGCCTTATTAAAATCTGACTTCATTCGACTTGGTTTGTGAACACAAATTCTTAACTAGTCCTTGAACCCTTGGTTCTTTTTTCTGAGCATAAAACTTTTTTTGCCTTCAAATGGAAAGACAGTTATTTCACCAGTCAAGTAATTAACTTTTAAGATAATGAGGAATTTAATATTTTTTTTGAGGAATTTAATATATTTTCTATAAAGTATTTGATTAATAATACTTTTTTGTATTAAATGCCCTATTTTGAATTAAAATAGAACTACAGATTAGAGTTTGTTTTTTGAAAAAAAGTGAGTTTTTTAAGTTTTAAGTTATAACTTTAAAAATACTGGTGAATAACTGAAGGTGTCATGTTGTTGCCTTAAATAAAAGGATATTTTGATAGAGGATTTGAAGATAAGTAAAATTTTCAATAGAAAATAGAAAGTTTTAATTTGATACGTAGTAAGCAATATACTAATCCAATTAAAAAAACGTATATTTATGTGTATCAAGAGTTATTAGTAGTAAACGTAGACCAAGTAGAACGTTACTGTGAGAGGGGGACACTGAAAAATGATTAACAATGTGGAAAAGTGTGATATGATGAGCAACAATTCACACACACACACACACACACTCGGTAGTAGTGTAGTAGTGTAGTAGAGTAGAGACACAAAAAACTGAGTAAACCACCACTCATTCAAGCATGCCCTCAGAATCACTATCTTTAGAGAGAGTTTGCTGTGGTGGAATAACTGAACACAAAATGAAGTCATCAATAAAGGGAAGCCATGCTTTATGCATATTGCTTAGCAATGCCAATAATACTAAGCTATTCTTGATTGATGTTGTTGGCCTTCTTTCCTCTACTTGATGGTATTGTAATATAATAGAAGATAGAATAAATAATAGTAATAGAGGATTCGAAATGTCACTCCTAAACTTCCCCTATCCCACATCTCATCCCAGTACCACCTCCCCCTCGTGCCGCCCATACCACCCATATCCACACTACAGTCATGGTGGGCAATTGCCCAATTGCCACACTAACTCCTACCCCATCCATTATTTGAACTACATATAAAATACATATAACCTATGAAATATGGACAGTTAATTTCAAAAAAGAAAGATGTAATGATTATTACAAAATTGTAGTGCTCACTGCCTGTGTTTTGCACCTTTATTTAAAAGTACAAGGATTTTTTTTCTTTTTTTGTTTTTTTTGGGGGTCCGTTTCCAAGACCATAGGGGCTAAATTGCATTTAACCCTAATAAATTTTTGTTAGTATGTAATGTGGGTGTGAGTGGTCATCTCTCTCTGTTATTAGATGTATACCAAAATGAGTTTTGAGATCATCCATAAGACTATATATAACTAAGCAAAACGAGAAATTAGAAAGAAGTGAGGCGGTTTTAGACCAAAATGATAAGAGGGGTGTCATGTCAATACTCTGTACCATACATGACCAAAGTTGGCATTACAAAACATTCATTTGAAAATGGATGGAAATGAACTTTTGGAACCTAACCTTGTTGGTTAAACATTCATTATTTGAGCCGAATAGCTACCTCAAAACTCTCCTGATCATCAATATATACAATTACTATATTAATGCATGCTCTCTATCCATGGAAGAAGTAGTGGCCCGAAGATGCTTGCTTGCTTTCCATTTTCACCAAAGCAAGCGTATTGTTTTTAAGGATTTTGAGTACCTTTTTCAGTCTTTTCCCCAAGTGTACGTACGATAGCATAAAAAAATATTGATGCCCACTTTTTGTGATGGATGGATCATCAATAAAAATAATAAAGACAACCACAAACTATAAAAATAACAACACAAAGGAAGAGAAAAAGGTAAAACAACTCCAAAACCAATAACAATGTATACCTGAGAGAAAGAGAGGCATCATCACACACACACACACACCAATATTATTGTTGAAAATTAACAACAATAAAGAGAAGCAATGGATAAAAAACGAAAAAAATAAAGGCATTGACCAAAGCAAATACATACACATAATGGGTACGTAGTGACAAATTAAGACAGTGCAGATTCCAGTTTACAAAATGCGAGTCGCTGACATGTATCACTGTAAAATTCTTCTTGAATAGATTGAGCATAACAATTATTTGTGCAACACCATCACTTAAATCACTTACCACTTACCATTTATCATTTTTTTATTTTGGTGCAACTTTCTATATCAATGTTTAGAACTAAATCACTATTTCATTTATATACTTAGTGTTTTTCTTTTTCTTTTCTTTTCCTTTTGGTCCCAACCCTTAAAAAAGAAAAGAAAAAGGAAAATAGATTATTTCATATGTATTTGATTTTATTTTGATAGAAATTGTTTTTAAAAAAATATATATATTATAGATTTTTAATTTTATTTTGAGAAAATTAAAAAAACAATAATAATTATAATAACCTTATACATTCAACATATAATAATAGTGAAAGGGAGCAAGTGGCAAAATGTGAAGGGGGACATACGTCAGGTCTGGAATTTGCCACACTATGTGTTCAATTGTGTCTCCACCCAATACTGCTAACAATTAATTTGGTTTATATTCAATTTTTTTGTTTTTCCAAACACTAACACCAACACTCATCAGCAGCACAGTGTAAAATGTAAAGCCTGGATGAATGTGGATGAAAGAAGAGGAGGAGGAGAAGAAATTAAAAGACGTCAGTTGCTCAAAATCAAAGGCCGCCGCCTATATACATATATACATATATATATATATATATATATAAATACTGTAATTTTGGTTTGGGTTGGGAGGTAGGGTCGGGATGGTGGCGGACTTTTTGTTTGGAGGATGGAGCTGACTGCTCTGATGATGATGCATTTTTGAGCAGATAAGCACAAAAACCCTCCCCTCCATTCGGGTCCATTTACCCCCAACACTCCAAATGAACCTTTCTCCCACCCACTCCAACCCTCACTCAACTCACTCTAAACATCATATTCTATTCAACTGGTATTCTGGCGTTGCATTACCTTATTATTATATATTGTGTGTGTGTGAATATATATATATATATAAAAGATTAAGAAAACAAAAACAAAGAAACGTCTCGCCCTTTCCCTTCTCTTTTCCTTTCTATCTTCTCCTCCCTTTCCTTGCTGCTTTTCAACAAAACTCCCCCCCCCCCCCCCCCCTCCCTTCATTTCCTTCCTCTCTTCAATTTCATTTAAAACACTATTTATCTATAATCGAGGTCCCCCTTCCCAAGAATCAATGGTCAGTTAAACTACAAATTACTTTACACAACGCCCTTTGTTGTTCTGAAATGAAATACTAGTTCCGTTCATTCATTCATGCCTATTGATTCATCCATTTGTTTCTCCACGATTCAAATTTCACTGATGAATTAAATGATCATTTCTCAGGGTGTTGAAGAAGATGATAGCAAGTGGCCACTGTGGCTCCGCCCTCTGCTGCAGACAACCTTCTTCGGCCAATGCAAGCTGCACACCGCAGCCCACAAGAGTGAGTGCAACATGTTTTGCTTGGACTGCATAAATGGACCTTTCTGTTCTCTCTGCCTCACTTTTCACAAGGATCATCGCCCTATACAGGTCAAACAACCCCCCTCCCCCTTCCAACAAGAAAGAAAGAAAGAAAGATCATTTTGGTGATCAATATGCAGTGTGTTTTTTGCAGATACGGAGGTCATCATACCATGATGTGATAAGGGTGTGCGAGATTCAAAAGTATTTGGACATAACAGGGGTGCAGACCTACATCATAAACAGCGCTAAGATTGTGTTCCTCAACCAGCGCCCTCAGCCCAGGCCCGGCAAAGGAGTCACCAACACCTGCCGCGTCTGTCATCGCAGCCTCCTCGACTCCTTCACTTTCTGCTCCCTTGGCTGCAAGGTACACTTCTTCCTATTAATTCTTCTATGTGGGTTGATCAATTACTACTGTGTTATTGCATTTTAGATTGGATTTTGATTTCTGTGGTTTGTAATTAATGTCACTTCAGCATAAGCATACCTGAATTTCCGTCCCCCCATATCGTTTTTTCTTTGCGACAATGACTTATTCCCACCAGAACAAGTCGTCTGTCTAGGTTCAGTGTTAGAGAGCATTAAACCAACCTATTCGGCAGCATATGTTCTCTTTCGAAAAAGCAGAGGAATTGGAATCTGATTCATGTACCATTACCTTATTGCTCTTACTATTCTTGATGATATAATTATTAATTTTCTGGTGGTGACAAGTGTTTAATGAAAGGATATAATCATATCCTTGCTTAGTATTGTGAAATTTCTTAATGAAACTCTAATTAATGTGCAGTGTCCACTGATTTGACTTGGCTGTTTTTGTGGTCCAGATAGTTGGGACGTCCAAGAATTTTCAAAAGAAGAAGATAGGAATGGAGGTTGGTGGTTCAGACTCGGAAGAGTCAATGAATAAACAGGTGATTAGGAACAAAATTCAGAGCTTCAGTCCATCAACTCCGCCTCAGAGTGCAGTCATGAATTACAGAAGCGCGAAAAGGAGGAAGGGAATTCCTCAGAGAGCTCCGACTGGGGGCCTTATCATAAAGTACTGAAGCAAGACCGGAATTTGGAGGGATGGTTGTTATTAAGACATGAACTTGTGGAGTTGTTATTTGTTGTCTTTGTTATTCCAGCATAATGAGCTTTTGTAAATGGAAGCCGGTGCTGGAATTGCAAACTGAAAGCTGAAAGAGAGTCCAGTCTGGTTCTGTAAAGTATGCTAGTAGTTAGTATTACATTACATAGATATATATATATAGATGTAAGAAATAGAAGAGGAGGGGGTATGGGAGATAAAAGGTAGTGAAAAATGAATAAAAAGGTGTGGAGAAGGGAAAAGAGAGGACAAGGGTAGTTAAAAATGTAAATAATAGGGAGTATATATGTTTTGCTGAAAGATGATATGGCAGAGGAGGAGAATGAGGACGGGGTTTTTTTATGGAAGATGTATGTTTTTCATGTAATGGTGTCTTACCCTGGTTGGATTTTGATCTCTAATAATTCTATATTTGTATGGGATGGAGTGGAGGTCTCGGATATCGGTCTTTTCTATGAGCACCAACATTAAAGCAAAATTACATACATGGCTTATGAAATATATTACTCCTTGCTCGGAAGACACGATGAGATTGGAGAATTGACTCCAGACTTTGCAAATTTCACTAAGAAAAATATTTTTTTCTTTTTTGTTCAACGCACCAAGTCCACCATAGAAATTTTATTCTCCCTTTTGAATGGTAACAGGGTTTATACTAATGTTTCTGCGAAGCAAATTATCATTGGCATAAGAAGAAGAAGAGAGAGAGAGAAAAAAAGTAGAGAAAGGTGTTGGTAATGAATGGTATTGTGTCAAATGCCAATAAATGCTTGACTAACAAGTTTTGACAAAAACAAAATGGGGCAATTGTCTCAGTCTGCTGACATTATTTTATTTTATTTTATTTAAAAAAAGAAATACTAGTAGGCCGTAGCTTAATTAATCTTTTCTTTTCTTATGAGGCAATGTAGGATGACTCGGCTAATTTTTTATTTTGTATATTTGTTTGTATTGAATAGAAGACTATTGTGATTTGAATAGAAAAGGAAGAAATTAGTGAGAGGAAGCAAGTCCAGGCAGGCCACCGCCCACCTCCACTCATGGATTAACTCCTCCTCCTACTTTTTCATTTTTCCTTGACATATATTGTGCATAGAACAAAAAAACGTGTTTGTTGTTGCATTTAATCATTTGAGAGTTAGATCAGGCATACCTGATGCTTATACGCTGGTACCACCACCACCACCACCACCAGAAATGAGAAAAAAACCCAAAATTCAATAACTAATGAATGATGTCCAAAATTAAACCATTTAATCTCTGTTGGCTGTTGCTGTGGTGTGGAGGAAAATGATTCAAACCTCTTTCTTCTTCCAAATCTCTTACCATCATCACTACTATCATTTACACTCCAACCTACAAATACAATCACAAAACATCATATAAATTAAATTTTCTCCCAGAAATTCTTCAGCAGCTAAGAAGCTATGTCAATTCACAAACTATGTAAAAATCACTTTCTTATTGATTTCAGTGTCCCAACTGTTTTTAGCATGAAATGAAAAAAGTCAAAAAGGATGATGACTCATTTCGCATCCAATTTGGACCACAAGAAATGGTCATCCCACAATTGTGTAATTTCCATTTTCAACTTCCACAATCCAACCCATCGTCTCATCTCATAGGATTCATTAAATGAAAGGGGGGTTGAATAATATGTTTGAATTTTGTCCAGTACAGGAACCATCTTATTATCCCACATGCTTGAATATAACTGCTTTGATCTGAATGGCCAAGGGAACTCTCTGACTTGATATCTGCTGCCACCCCAACCCAGAAATATGAAATTTCTGAGCGGCATTTACTACCATCAAATCCATGAACAGACGAGCACCACAGACCAAAATACTCCACTTGTAACACCATGATAATCAGACCACATTTTGATATTATTAACTTATCATGCTCGTAATTGAACACAATTAAAAATTACAATAAATACCACATCCTTCTTAATCACTCCATGAAGATCAAGAAACTCACCAGCCAACATAATGTCGCATATACGCCATCAAAATTAAAGAGGCGATCAGCCAAACAATTGACAGAATCAAGAAATTCCTAAATGGAAATCACAAGGAAAAGAAGAGGACAAAAACAAAGTGAAAATTTAAAGAACGACAAGTGTCACCCATTAAACATAGGAGAACTCCAGCAGTGCTTGCAGTCTAAAATATTTCTACTATCTTGATAGTTGGAGACAAACTATTGCATCTCCCATAGCATAACATCTCTTTCTGCTATAACTCAAACTTAAGTATGAAATGAATATATCTGAATCAGCTAGCATAACTAGTTACAAGTAGTTTGAATATACACAGTTCAATAAACAACAAAGAAATTTTCCAGCAAAAAAAAATTCAATGGATCAACGTACAGGTTGGCATGTAAAGCAATTTTTCCTTTCACTTTTTCCCCTCTATTCAAAAGATTCGTGTGAAGTCATATTACAAGCTGGAAATTTGATCAGAACCTACATCAGACCACATAGCGGAGCTTTCATGATGGAATGCAAATGACTCAGCTAACTTTACAGCATCTTGTACTCTCAACCGAGTTCCTTGTTGTGCAACAACTATTGATGCAACCTTAGAAGCTAATGTACCCATACCTCTCAAATCAGATACGCCATGTAATAAACCATACAATATGCCAGATGCATAGGCATCCCCGGCTCCACAAGTATCTACTGGCACACAAGGCGATGGAGGAATGTAAACAGCTTCTCCTTTTACACCGATATAAGAGCCTTTAGGGCCATCTGTGACTGAAACAAGCGGAACAAAATGGCTCAGGTACCTCGTGGCAGAAACAGGGCTTTCATTTGAGGGAAAATGACAAAAAGTCCTGGCTTCATCACTGTTTGCAAAGATGATGTCTGCATAATTTGCCATGATATCCCTGGCAAAGAAAAAATAAAAAATTGAAACTAATGAACGAAGGCTAATAAGTCCTTTAAATTTCCGCAGAGGCAATTCTGCATAATAATATCCTGGTGTCAATATAGAAAAAGAGACATCAAAATCTTTTGACAGAATTGCTTGTTTAATCTTTTAAAAAAAGTAGATATAGAGGGATCTCAAAAATTCAATCAAGATGCAAGAGTCTCTTGTTTGATAAGAGTAAAAAATCCAATAAAACCCAAGGCAGACAAAGCAAAATACAGATGAACTTCAATAAAGACAAGTCTAATTTACAATCGTAAAACTGACCCTAAATCTTTAAATCTCTGTTTTCAAAGTCATTTCAACATAAAACAGTTTCCAATAACAATCACGTTAGTTTGATACTCATGTTGCCCAATTCACGAAAATGCAACAACCCAAAGCAATCCTGCTGACAAGTGAAGAAATATAAAGAATTGGGTATATTACAAAATGCTTACCAGAAATCATCATAATGTCTCTCAATGCAGCTGATATCTGACGCCGTGATGGCAACCAGAGCACCACACCTGCGGGCCTCCTCACACGCCATGGCAATTGTTTTGATTGTGTCAGGAAATTCAAATAAGTATCCTTCAACAATTAATATACTAGTTTTGGATATCAAGCTGGCCAAGCACGGATCATAGTTTACCCTTGAAGATGTGCCCTGGTTTAATCAAAGGGAGCAATTTGTGAGCAATTCATGAAACTGTTTCACTTTCATAAAACTTGAGAAGGAGAAATAATAGTCAGGATTGTTAGAGTAGTGTTCGGTGATGCCTTTAAGGATGTGGTTTTACAACATTTCAAGTCAAGGATCAATGAGATAAGACATCATTGATCCTGTCGAGACTTGCGCATACGATGCAGGCTCAAAAGGAGGATGCTCCGTTCCATGGGCATTGGTGTACAGACACTAGTGCATGTATGCGGGTCCTTGTTGGAGAATAAGTACACTGAACTACCCCATCTAAAAATTCTCAATTGAAAATATTCTATTATCGAATGGAAATTTTTTCATTACGATAGTGTAAGAATTAATCCTTGGACTTGAGGTACTAAAGTAACCTTGTGCATTACATGTTGCACTTTGATGTATTTCCTGATTGTATGACAATCACATGGGATTTATGTTTGGTGTAACATCTTCATGTATGGAGATTAATAAATGACCAACAAATGATTCGTCACCTATGTAGATAAATAGGTGAATCTTCTATATGTTTTACTGTCTTGACTCTAAAATCCTTGGCTAAGGTTGGATGAAAATTAGACGTGGGGTTTTCTAATTGTTCATCATCGAGTCAAGTTACTAGGAATGTAAACATATTTATTGAGCTAATGGGGTTTCAACTAATGATTCATGCCTTAGACTCAATTAGGAAATTAGTTGACGGAAGAATCGTAATTGCATAGTATTCGTAATTGGAATAAATTCGCACATTCACCTAAAACTAGGAATTATAATGCATTGCTAGGTACTTATCATGACTTGTGGGTTCTTGGAATTAATGGGTTAATTCCAAGAAAATTAATTAATTGAATTAATTAATCGGAATAATTAATTGTTCAATTAAGTCACAAGAGTTGTGAACCTACGACTAGCTTAGAGTGAACATAAGGGATCAAACACAAAACTTGGACAAGTCCATTTCTAGCATAGAAATTAATCAAAGTGTAGGATTAAATTAATTAATGTGATTAATTAATAGGGCTTAAATTAATTCAAATGTGGAATAAATTTAATTAATTAATTGGATCTAATTGAATTAGGGAGCCCAATTGGAACATTTATTTAATTGATTAGATCAATTAATTAAGATAAGCCAAATTAATTAGATAAATTTATTTAATTGATTGGATCAATTAAACTAGGGCCTGATTGATTAATTAGGTCTAAACCCATTAGATGTGGGCTTGTAGGGAGCCCCTTAAGAAATTAGATTGGGAATCCAATTTTTAGAGAAGTTGGATTGGGAATTCAATTCCTAATAAGTAATAAAGAAAAAGAAAAGTCCGTATGATATAAGAAAACTTTTTAAAAGAGTTGGAGATAAAAAAGAAAGAAGAGTCCTACATAAAAAGGACTTGTGGTAGCCTTTATTGGCAAATTTTTTGAACATTTTTTTGGGACTTTTTACTGTAAATTTTTGCTGGAAAAAAGTGGAAAAAACAAACCCTCTCTCTTGAAGAAAAATAGTTTTCTTCGTCTCCAAAAATTCATCTCTTCTTTCCCCTTCAATCTCCAAAAGTTCGCCAACCTTTTACCTAATTTAATTTTTGATTCAATTGTTGAATTAAGAATTAATTTAAACACCTAAAACACTAATAGTTAGCGTGTTCTTGTTCCAAATAAAATCATTTTAGGATAGAATTATCGAATCGAAACTACTAGCATAGAATTCGATTGCGAGCGGGCATCTAAGGTGTGAATAACGTTAGATGGATAACATTTGAGATCCTAGAAGCGAATCAATTTTCAATCAAAGGGGTTTAAATTGAAGAACTTGAAAATTCATTCATGTTAGGATAACAATTTGAATCGTTTCAATCCCTACATCAGCCGGAGTGCAAATCAAGGTAAGAGTTTTTGAAACCTTCTTGCTTTAAATATCAGAAAACGCACAATTGAGTAATTGCGAAAGGGTTCCGGGATTAGATTTATTACATGTGATGTAATGAATATTTATTCTTTTGAAAAATTTTAAATTCCACTGCATATATATTTCTCAGGATCGCGCAAACCTAACAAGGATAAGGATCGAAATTTCCTTTTCTGGACGACAAAGATAATAATGGATTCTGAAACTATGATAATATACATGATATTGATGATGATGATCTAATGACAATTGCAACTAACCAATGACATGGTAAACAGTCTTGAGTTTATTACAAGTTATACGATGAAAAGGATAACTCTGGCCTTTTTGAGACGACATAGAGCCTAACTTCACATTTTACGGAATTAAGCTCATTGGCTGAATCATTTCACAGCCCATAGAATCCGTAAAGGGGTCAAGAGTCATCACATTACAATTCTTATTCATAGGTTAGCCAAGACAATATTAGATTCAGATGAGTGACAAGCATGGCATGTGTGCCTTACCATAATACATGCTTAACTTGGTCTATAATTAGTTGTGCTAGCAACTTCATTTAGTATGAGTTAGAAAGTGACAAATAATCCTATAGTCAAACTCGAGATTTCCTTCAAAAATAAAAATAAAAAATTTAAGTTTTGCATAATTAGGTAACATCCTTGCTATTCTTTGAACCCTCTACATTCCTTGTTTCATGGTAGAGTTGCTCAACCTCGTCTGATAATCTACATCAATTGATCTAACCACAAATCTTTTATTGTACATTTTCCTCTCAATTAATTCTTTATGGTTGGTAGTAACTTAATGACCCTATCTTACCCTATCTTACAAACATCAGCACTACTCAATTTTAACTACAGTAGTTCCTTGCAAACCTGTCTTCAAGAATAAATCTTGGCAACATTGTCTTCGTATTTCCCACAAGGTGTACTTTCTATACTTCTTCCACTTGATGAATTTGCTATATAAAAGTTTATACACTTGTTCGGAGGAGAAAGAAACTAATCACAAGAGTTGTTAGTTTGAAACTATCTATTATATCTCAGGACCCAAATAGGAATGCCAAATCTAATTTGCAAAAGAACACAGGAACTTGCAAGGAAAAAAAAATTCCGTTCTTTTCAAACTTCATCTCTATGGAAGTATATCAGAGAAAAATTTTACAACATAACCGTGAATTTTGAGAGTTAGTTTAGACAATTTCTCAAACGCAGTCATGGTCACTCAGTAAAAGGAACTACTAAATCTTTTCATTAACAAAAATGCTACTGACCTGGTATGCAAGCATTGTCCGTTGCGCGTCCGGAGTTGTGAGAACAATAACTGTTCCTGTTGTTCCATCCTTCACAGGTGCTGAAAGGAAATTCACATTTGCTCGCCGGAGTTTTGATCTATGTAAAAGAATCCACAAAGTACAATTCACAAACCAGACTCACTAAAAGTAATAACAAGACAAAACAAAATGTGTAAAGTAACCCATGTGCCTAACTTTAAGAAAACCCTTACCCATTCTACAGATCACTTGCACAAGTATAAGAGTAGTGAGTTCTTCCAGAAAAGAAATAGAAGTTGCAAGAATACAAAACATGGAAAGAAAGTCTACTGGTAGAATCCACCAATTGGGTATTAATAGTAGAAGTTGTAAATTACATAAACATGGAAAAGGAAGTCTACCGGTAGAATCCACCCAATGGATCGCTTCCAACACTGCCTGCCATGGCGACATTCAATGAAGGTCCTCCAATGGTTTGACCACCAAGCCTTGCCAAGGCCACCAAGGTGTTAGAAAGAGAACCACCAGCAGCAGCTTTATAGCTGCATCCATCCATGGCCCGTAAAACTCTACCCCTTTCTTCATGATTCACTACTTTCCTTGTACCCTTCTCTAATCCAAGTCTATCAAGAAATTCATCATCAACCATGCCGGAAAAGTCCACCTACAATGGTGAGAATGAACTAGTTAACTTAATTCTCATAAAATCACAATAATTAAAAATTGGCTAGTCAACATGAATGACTAAGCAATTGATCAATTTTTGTTCAGGACCGAGGTGCATGAACATGGGCTTAATATTGCAATCTGCAAATAGTGTGACATGCAGAAGAAATATTCTCTCACTTGTAAACAACTGTGTGGAGTGCACACTTTACTTCTAAAGGTTGGGATAGATGCATGTGAAAATGATCGGAAAGCAATTGAAGATCAATTTAACAAGACAGGGAAAAAAACAAGGAGCCCCAACCAAAATGAATCCCTAACAGAAATAACTGTTTCCATGTTAACCCATTCTACTTTCATGTTAGTACCCAAGTTCATACCCAGAATAACTAACCGTAACCCAATAAACACAATCTTTCTAATCCAAATTCTCCACAACCCGCATGGCAGGAAAAAAATTCTATACATTCTGATATGAAACGGAGAAATAAATTAAAAGAATGACTGAGAAGGTTAATTTTAGTAAGGAAATTACCATGGCTTGGCCGAGGCCCAACACATGCCATCTATCTGGCAAGGAGGCAGAAGATTCCTTATCATTTTCCTGCTCCTGGTGGGCTTCATCGTCGTCAGAATCAGAAACTTCTAACTCATCAGTTGCAGAGCCACAACGACTACCGTCCACCAAACCATCCGTATAGCTGGCGTCGCTGCCACTAGACATAGAAGAACAGTTGGAATTGGAATTGGAATTGGAATTGGAATTGATTGGAAGAGAACATGTGGGACGATGAGAATGAATGGTTGTGCGGTTAAAAAGGGAGGAATTAAGGGTAATGGTGGTTAAGGAGCCATAATGGTAGGTCTTAAGAGTGGAGGATGGAGAAGATATTTCGGAGATAGAGATAATCGGGGGAAATTTTCTGAGTAGAATGGAATTGGAGGCGGGAGAAGAGGATGATAGGGAGATGAGAGAGAAAGACATGACGGTGAATTTTTTACAATTTGCCCACTCCAAGACCCAACTATTTCGTTGGTTTGTTTAACTAATTTTCAAGATTGTGTTACTGGCAGGCTGCCACTGCCAGGATGAGGATGTTCAGTAGAGTACGTCTCCACCCACAACTCCCACTTTGTGCTCCGCGGCCATTACCATTTTTCCATTATATGTATATATATGGTCTTGGTTTATCTTCTATCTCTTACATTTTCTGTTATTCCTATTTTGCCCCTCCTCTCTTTCCCTCTTCCCTCTTCCCAAGGAAATACCAAGACTAGCGGCTAATTCAATATTTATGAGACTACCATCTTCCCTCTTCCCAAGGAAATACCAAGACTAGCAGCAGCTAATTCAATATTTATGAGACTACCAAATCAGCCCTAAGCAAGTTAATTTTATGTATAAGCAAATGAGTAACCAACTACTGAAATTATAGCATATATACTATGTGGTATAAAGTGATTATCGTTTATAAATTAGCCCTAAGAGGAGTTGATTATTGTTGGTACATATACATGTGTACTTGTATATGGAGGGTAAAAGGGAAAAAAAAAAACAAGCAAAGGAATTTGTGGAGACTTGTGATTATATGTAAGATATTGCTTTTAGGCCGTCTGGTCGGGAAGGTTACAGGTAGAGCTTTTGAGGGCGATGAGAGGAGACCAAAATAGAGTTGCAGGGGTTGGTTTGTTTGGAAAGGTTGTAAGAGGTAGCCATATGGAATGTGATTGACAAGGCTTAGACGAGAGCTACACAGAGGATAGTAATTGGCAATTATGACCTATGGAGAATGGAAAATGAGTTTTTGCCACCAATTACTCGTGACCGAAAATTAAAATCATAATTTTGATTTTGATTTTGAATGCCCAAACTCAATTAAAAATTGTTTGGTATTACGAAATTTTGATGCTTACTTTCTGGGGTGCCTTATATAATAATTATATATTGCCGTGAGTTTCTTGTTCCTTAATTGTAATGTTCTCTTATTTGTAAGAGCGTCAGCCTTGATTTATTATTGTTGGAGGGATGCCATGATTGACACGTAGAAAACAAGTATCTTTTTATGTTCATAGTCAATGCTTCTTGACAAATATAAAAATAATAATAATAAACTAACAGTCCGTCTAGCTCAGTTGGTAGAGCGCAAGGCTCTTAACCTTGTGGTCGTGGGTTCGAGCCCCACGGTGGGCGTGCGTATTAACATTTTTGGTTCCTTATGTTATGCTCCTTCACTCAAGGAACATATTATAGTTGGTTTTTTATGCTTTTTCACTTAAGGAACATATTATGCTTTTTCACTTAAGGAACATATTATACTCTCAAATGGTGGGCTTTCGGCTTTATAAGCCCGTGCGAGAGTCATCTATTTAGGGCCTCTACTTTTTGGTATTTGATCCATATAATATTCTAGATGGTCGGCTCTTCTGTCGTATTTAGTGGGCCTATTACAATATTGTACAACGATCAATTTCAACCAATCTCTTGGGCTTTGTCAGCAACAGCAAATTATTCATGTGTTGCCAAATAAAATTAAGCTATTTCTGGCAGTAACACAAGGTGGGTATGGGATTAAAACAATTTAAAATTAGATTGCTGACTTTACTGAAAATGCATGCAACTAATTTTATTTTTTTAAAAAAAATATAGATATATATCCTATAGGAGCCCACATAACATTGCAATGAACACAGTTCTGGTTCAGAATTTGAAAATAAAAGATGAAGAAGAGATGGGTGATAGGAATTAGGAAGAAGGTCCCCAGACAGAAGTGGGAGCAACTATTGTTCAAAATTGAATTTGTCCCCAGTTGACTCGTCAGAACCGGTGGATGCGGGCGCGCTCACACAACCCCACGTGTCGCCCATCTAACCACATGCTCTCCCACTCCTGTGGATGCCGCCAGCTTTAACGTTCCACACCTGATGATTCCTCTTTCCTCATTCCCTCACCACACTTCCTAAAGTACCCTCGTATCAGGTTGAAAATCTCAATGTCGTGGGAAAATTTCTATTTTTGGTTCAATAGACTAGCTCTTGTTCACTTTTACTCCTATTTGTCACCACATTAACACATTTATTTACTCTTTTATTTCCAATGGATGTTGCACCGCCTGCGTTAAAATGAAGCAAAATGAAGACTCAAAAGGACTAAATACATATATTATGTAAAAAGCAGCAATTGGTTCGAAAGGGAATACTTCTAACTAATAGTCTGAAAATGCAATTTTCCGCCAATGTGGTAGAAAACGTAATATCCGAAAAGAACCAGTGTCAATTATGAACCGGAAGTGTCTCTAAAACCCCAAATTGTGCCCTCCTTCAAACCCTCTCTTTCGCTCCTAGCCGCTCGCCTTTCTTTCTTCGTTTACCATTTTCGAAACCCTTCTTTGTAAACTTCTTGCCTGCGCCGCTATGTCGGTGCTCAGCCGGCTCGGAGCGGCAGCGCGGCTTTCTTCTCGGCTGGGTCAGCCGGTGAGCCGAGCCTACGGATCAGCTGCCGCGGCTCAGCTCGACTACGATTATTACTACTGTTGCGATGACGACGAGGAACCGCAGGGGAAGATGAACCGCATAGAAATGGAGGAATCGGAGGGATGGGAAACGCTGGGGAGGGGTGTGCAGTGGGTGATCATGGGCGATCCAATGGTGAGGCGACATGTGTACGCCGAGCGGCTTGCGAAGCTTCTACACGTTCCTCATATCTCCATGGGATCTCTCGTTCGACAGGAGCTCAACCCTAATTCTCCTCTGTATAAAAAGGTTTACTTTCTTCCCATTCTTGACCTTGAAATTTGAAGAATGAATGTTCTAGGCCTTTTGCATATGTTCATTAATTAATTTTGTTGGACTTTATTTGGATTAATTTGCCACTTTAACTATTTGTTTTCTTGAAAATCACAAAATGTAAGAATTGTTTGGTTTCAAAGGAGATATTAAATGAAGAAACTTGAAGCATTGGGTGTTATATAATAATATTGGCTCATGAATATTCTCTCTATAATGAATTGATAATGCCATGCTATTTTCTTTGTGTTTCTTTTCATGAATATGTTGCAGTGATGATGGTAATTCTTTTTCTTTTTCTTTTTTTTTTTCAAAATGTTTCTATGTAGAAAATGACATTGTTTAACTTCTGCTTGGTCGTAAATAGATTGCTAGCGCAGTGAGCACAGGGAAGTTAGTTCCGGAGGACGTAATATTTGGGCTTTTATCCAAGAGGCTGGAGGAAGGATATTGCAGAGGTGAAACTGGCTTTATTTTGGACGGAATTCCTCGAACAAGGATGCAAGCTGTTAGTGCTTTTTCCCTCTCTATCACCCCTATTTTTTGATAGTTTACAGTGGTTTCCTGCTTAATTGCTGGTTTTAGTTAATTTTCATCTGAAGAGTTTCTGATGATCAAGAGTACTAAATGTTAGTGGAATTGAAGCATTTTTACGAATTTATCTCCAATGTTTTCTTTTTTTTTTTTTTTCCTTTTTTTACTGACTCATGTAGTTGTAGCATTTGTGTCAAATTACAGTCTTAATATTTGTAAATGTTGTGAGCAGCACGAATGCGTCAAGTATTCTGATTCAAAAGGCGAAAGATAAATAACATCTAGTTGTAGCGGAAACCCTTTTCTGAAATTTATCTTGTGTTGATTTGTAAATTGCGAGGTTTTAAAAGCAAGTTTCTGATAATATATAATTCTTGTTTTGGTCCTTACAGGAGATACTGGACCAGATTGCTGATATAGACTTGGTGCTGAATCTAAGTGCACAGAGGAGTCTGTGGTGAAGAAAACTTTAGGCGGTGGAATACATTCTCCTTCTCGAGAATTCCATTCCATGGCTACTTCAGGACTCAATCTCAGTTGTCAGCCACGGGAAGGTCATTGTCAATCTTCGAGTGTTGACTCAGATACCATCTGGAGGGAGAAACTTCGCATGTACGCAGAGCAGGTACCTCCATTTCTCTTAAATTGAACACTAACAACTACAGCTCTGGTAATAGATTTTTGTTATGGTTTTAATACGGCGCAGCAAAAGAATTTCTGATTGATTGGTCACGATAAAAACTTTTTGTCATTTCAAATTTGTGCCAATGTTGTCAACAACTTGATAAAAAAAAAAAAATCTTCTATGATATAGATTATGACTCTTTTAGCCTCTTGTTCTTATCAATTGTGCATGCAATGTGTTCTATGAATTTCTACTCAGAGGGAAGACCACAGTTGTGTATGTGCTATACAAACTGGTGTCATGCCTTGCAAATGTAACACTTGACTATTAATAGACTCCTGTAATATTTACTGCACACTGATCTCCATTTCTAACTTAAAAGCACGCTAGCATACTAATGGAACCAGCTTTGTTTTCTTCAGATGAAGCCTCTAGAAGAATACTACAAGCAACAGAAGAAGCTTCTTGACTTCCAAGTGGCTGGTGCACCTGGAGACACCTGGCAAGGTCTTTTGGCTGCATTGCAGCTGCAACACATGAGTGCTGTCACTTCTGCTGCCAATTCATCACAGAAGTTGACTGCATAATTTTGCCCTACCTAATTTCTGTTTCTGTTTCTGTTTGTTTTCATTCTGGTGTGGTGGTAAACACAAGACACGGTCGCCATGTGGTAAGAGTATCTTGGATTTTTTTGTAGCAAGTATATCCAATTTTGTAATAGATATGAAAGGATAATCTTTTTTCTTTGTGTGTTCCGGTATATTATGGCTGAAATTGAGTGTAAACTTTACGAGGCATTATACATATCAATAACTCTCTGTCTGACTCTGTGTTATTGTTAGCCAAGCTGAGAGGTTTTATTGTTAGTTGCCCGCCCCTCTTCTCTTGCACCTAGCAAGAAGAAATTCGGCACTAGTCCACCGAACAAATAAACTTTTCTGCATACAGATGCAAAACTAGGGGAAATTCTATTGAGACTTGGTTAGTTTGAATTCAATCCATTACAACATAAGTTGATTTACACACTTAAATCTTACAATTGGATACAAAGTCACAAATCATAAAGTAAAATTATATTCAACATATGATTTGATTGACTTGGTCAAATCAGGTTTGAATTGGATTTTTCGAAGCTAGGTGGATTTATCATGCAGGAGGAAAAGAATTGAGTGGTGGTAGGAGCTTCGCATTGAATTTGCAACTATCAAGATAAAGAAACTTTTTATTTACACATCAAAACTAGAAAAAGCAGCTCAAAGAAGATCATTTGAACATTCGACAACAGCTCTAAGATCTACACATTTTATAGCTAATAATGCATTGGTGTCAACATCTGACACCATTTTCTTTTGATTAGTAACTGTGCATCTGACTACTGAAAAGGAGTTCATAAAAGTCAGAGTGCAACATATTTTTGTTACTTACTATTCATCCATACTTCCTGAAGGAGCTGATACCTCACAGTATTTCGACTTTCATTCTCTTTTGATATCCAACCAGGCTTTACTGAAGAAGGTGATGACTGGAAGCTGTCAAGGATGATGGATTTCAGAGGTGAATCCAGTTCATCAAGTTCATCATCACTTGTCTGTGATTTCTTCAGTACTGATGATGCACTACGTGTCAGCTTAGAATGACTGCCAATCTCTCCTAAGATACTAGCAACTGAAGCAGCTGATGGTGTCGGATATACGATAGGTGCTGCTGCGGCACATGGGAAGTTCATGATAGAATCTTCTTCGGAATCGAAAGGATCCTATGACAGCAGCGCAGGTTTACAGTTGATTAATGGAAAATTATTTTGTTAGCATCATTAATACTCACTACAGAGTTTCATGCATCAGTTCCAATCATGACAAAGCAAATAAAGTAAAGGAAAAGGTAAAAAAAAAATGGAAGAAAGAAAATGAAGACTCCTTGCACAAGGACAAACCTCTGAATTTAAGGCTTCAAGTACAACTCCAGGAATTGGGTCAGGGCAAAACTCATCCGGGATGAAAGAGTTAAGAATCCTTCTTATCAGTGGTGGACCAAATGAAGGACACACCTGGGACCAAAAAAGGAAAAAAGATCTCAATGAGCAAGGGCATGATATTAGTACTGCAACTTAATCTGAAACAGAGCTTAGAGGCTCTGGCTGAACCTCTTTTCTAATAGTTCGACTTAATAGCATATCCTTTGGAAGCATCATAAGATCACTCAGTGTGTTAAGGAGATGGAAAGATTTTGATGATGTATCACGTGATCTTCGCTCATCATCACTTTCTGAGTTATTCTCATTTTCAAGCAAATCATCATCATCATCATCATCAATACCGAAAAGATCCGTAAGCCATCTGGACCAATTACCGATCTGTCATATTTAACACATGGCATAAATAGATTTCAATGCTAATACCAGTTTAGGTTCACAGAAAGAAGGCTATTTCGTACACATAACTAAAAGAAAAGATGAGATTCCCTTGTAACATGCGTCAAAGAAAATGACAAGCGTGTAAAATGTTCGTTACATATATAGAGTTCCCTAAAAGCAAGACATAATTTAGTAGCAACGCTCACAGCATTTTTCAGTTGTGCACCAGCACCAAAGCTAGCTTTCCCTGCTGGAATGGGAAGAACCTCAGCATCGCTAATGGGATCCGCTACAGGATCTGTTGGAATTTCATCACCCGATTCTCGAAGGATGGCATTAAACATAGCCACATCTAGTCGAGCAATCAATTGCTTCATTATCTAGTTATCAAAAGAGTATGTCATAATCTATGTAAAAAGCAGCTTTTGCAGACTATAAAATCTAGTCAAGTAATAATTGCTCCATCACATAGTTATCAAAATAGATTGTTATTAGATCAATCAGTGTAAAAAGCAGGTTTTGCATATTTAAAGAATCCTTTAAATATCAGGCAGCCTAATCAAGCTTATCTCGATTTTGGGTGTTCTATCACAACTTCAGGCAGAAAAGAAAATAGGATATGATCTAGCCTGAAGTTTTAAAGGGAATAGCACACTCAATGATTGACAGACAGAGCATGAATGGAGTCAATTTGTATCTTTTCCCTGACAGAATCTAGGATAAAAAGGGTCTCATTAAAGAATAAACAACTCAGAAGTTACACAGCTCTGTCGTCACATGATTTCCATGAGAACTATTTCATATTTTCTGCAAAGTTCTATGTCATGAATAGCATCTAGACTGTTTCATGTGATACGTAGCTCATTTATACAATCAAGGGATCAATATAACACCCTTTTAACTTTTTTCATGGAAGGATAATGGTGTGGAGAAGTACCAGTTTGGAGAGCACAGGTAAACAGCCACAATTGTGTCGTCCAGCTCGAACGGGACATATCCTTTCACATGCATCCCTGAAAGCCTTTTTCCAGAGTTCCAGAGAAAAGCTCCCCTGCTCTTGGTCAATTGAACTCGATGTCCTTCTGTATAACTTGCTGGAGTAAGAATCCATACTTCTACGAATTGCTTTGGCGCACCAGACTGCATATGTGGAGTAAATGTCTGGAGGAAAAACACAAGAAAGCAACTTAGCTAAGTGACTGGTTTCATTCAGGCCAGAGCCAATAAATTCACACACATACTCTAGTTATTGTCAACCCAAACACCTTTATTAGGATATTGTCAACATGTTGGCTTGGTTGACATCTCATTACTTCATAAAGAATGTGGAGAAGCACTCAAAAGAGTGAGAGAGTAAATACCTGCCACCACAGAGACTCGATGATTCGGGAAAATATCCATGATTCAACCTTTTCCAGTGCAGCTGCAAAAGTTAGAGGGTTCTCCCAGTCACCAAGACAGTCCTCAAGAGCACCTCTTGTACTCTTACTGGGGAAGGACTCCCATTTAAGTGGTGATGATTTCTTCTTTCCCTTTTTGTCACCCACTTTTCCAATGTCATGTCCAACAGAAACAGGCAACTGATTGTCCCCAAAGGACTTGTTCACAATCACTCTTAGTACTATGGTATTTGACAGCCAGAAAGTTAATCTGTATCAAACAGAAGGCAATATTAGTAACACGAGACAAAATAAAGCAATGATCCAAAAATAGAAGGACGAGAAAAGGAAAAAAGTGATGAATTTGAGTCTCTGCTCGATAGATTCAGATGCTAGGGAGAACAACTCAATTAAGCAGGCCAGGAAACATGTTTACCAGTTGATCACTTAAGATCAATTGCCAATATCATGTCTGAATGCATTTGGAAGCAGAAGGGTGTGAGTTAGCTCGGAAAAACCAGTTTGAGATCGAATAACTGCTAGATTTCCAGGATGAAAAAATAATGCATTTTTTGCAACCTTTTCAATGCTACTTGCCCAAATACAGGTAAAACAGTGACAAAGAAAATGAAAAACTATGAAGATAGAACAAGTGCTGCTGCTACCCCGGCAGAGT
The DNA here is from genome assembly GCA_019321725.1 of Paulownia fortunei. Classification (NCBI taxonomy): domain Eukaryota; kingdom Viridiplantae; phylum Streptophyta; class Magnoliopsida; order Lamiales; family Paulowniaceae; genus Paulownia; species Paulownia fortunei. The sequence goes on along the minus strand of JAGSPU010001616.1, from coordinate 52,083 downwards.
CCTTACAGTTAAAGTAATCAAATCAAACTCAATGACAAGCATACCTAGGAACATCGTTACCACATGCTTTTGCAACTAAAATTAACCCAGACACAACACTTTTAGCTGCAGTCCCTCTCCCCGGTTTAGAGTTCTGTTTGTTGGCATGAAAATAGAGCCTCGAGAGGCGTCGAGCTGGAGCATGGACTTTTGTCATGGAACTTCCATGTTCTGCAACCACAGAGTAAAGGCTGACCTCAATAGCAGCTGCTTCCATCAACTCTACCTCCAGAATTTTTATTCTATGTTCTAAACGCTGGATTCGACTATCGGAAAGAAATTTTCTTGTTTCCTTTGTGTTTGCCTTAGCATCTTTGCGCTCACTGCTTATCGAGCCTCTTGCAGTGTCTGTCACAAAAAAATGATTGCTTCTTGTTGATCCATTGCTTCTGCTTGACTCCAACGATGATCGCACTGACTTCCCATGCTTTGAGCTATCAATAGTTGAAAAACTACTCTGAACTGCAAAACTTTCCTTCGTAGAAGAAAGCAGACCATTTTCCAATATGACTTGCTTCTGGACATCAACTTGAGAGAAGTCCCCTAACGGCTCACCTTCAAATTTTTGTCCTTCCTCTTCCACGATTCTTCTTTCTTCTGCATGCTTTTTATGTTTTTCTCTGATCTCATCATTTGTGAAACCATTTAGAGGAGAGTTAGTTCTTCCTGCCAAAATCAGATCCTCTGAACCAGTAGATGAAGCATTCTTGTCATCCTGCCTGTGGCTAAAACCAGAATCTAAATGTTTATCTGTCTGGTGATCTAACTCTGCAATTGATTCTTTGGCAGTAGGACTGTTGAGTATGCCTTCCTCAGAGCTAAGCTGAACTTTCAAATCCCTCCGACCATCCACAACATTTTCCTGAATGCCCTCTGCTTCTTTTTCGGGCTCATTACTTTTTATGTTGGAGTTCTGCTGTTTCTCTGTTTCTGCCAATGCAGATGACTGAAAACTTTGAGAAGTAATTCTTTTTGAGATCCATGCAATATCAGAAGATAAATCCATTGATGAGGAACGGGATGAATTCCCTGCTGAATTCCCATGGGATTTAGTGGTTTGCACCTCATCTGGTTTGGCAACAAATTGATCTGGTACATGGTCAACTTTTGCCTCTCCGGCACTACCATTCACAGCAACTGTCTCATTCTGCAATTAATTGCCATCTTCCAATCAAATCATCATCTACTGCATTACAAGAACTAGCGAACAACACAAGATTACCGTGTTCAAGCACATCATGCATATACCAGCAACAGGTGTTCAAGGGGTACTTCAAGTGATATGCTAGTGAATTTGCATCTTTTACATTTAGACTACAGGCTACCGAGACTTTATTCAGAAGCATAAATTTTCAAACCTCTGAACAGAAATGACCCTAATAGAGGTGTCACTGCAACAGTAATTGTACAACTAGCAGATAAAAAGAAAATTAATACAAGCCCTGTACCTCTTTATTTTGAGGTGATGAACTGTCATTTGAGTCAGCTGCTGAAGAAGTGACAGCCAGCGATGAGTGTGAGGAAACATCATCATCTGTAGTGAATGAGGCAACTTCAGCTTCTTCTGCATATTCTTCACTCATCAATGCCGAAACAGATTCCGCATGATTCCTGTCCATTGAAGCTTCTCTCATCAAGCTGTCCCTTGAGGAGGAGCTTGTGTGACTCCTCTCAGCAGGCTGGATTTTAAGGAAGAGAAGTGGTTGTACAGTGTTCCTGTAAGTCCTCTTGCAGTTAATGGGAGCACTAATGCTCAAATTTTCTTTAACAATGCCACAATCTGCCAAGTCCAGAACAGCAGTTCCTAGCAGCTGACCTTTCACTGTCTTGTCTCGTCGTGGTTCATAAAGATTAAACTCGATGCAGTTCTTCTGAAAAGTGTCTCCATCCCCACCTTTGATAGACACTCCCGCGTTAGTATCAGCGGAAGCCTAAAAGATTCATTGAATTCAATTTTTCCATCACCAACACCAGACCCAGACCCAAGTGAAGGCACAACTTGGTTGGTTAACCCAGAAGTCCTATCGCCATGCTCCCATTGAATCAGAACAGCACGAAGTGTTCTCAGCGACTGAGATGGGGGCCAGGGATTGATCTCCTGGATTTGAATAATGTAGTCAAGCTGAACCGAAGGGCTTTTCCTGGTTTTGGTCCTCAGACCTAGAACCATTGTCACATCAAAACAGGTATTCGCCTGCCCTCAAGGCAAAAATGTGCCTAAACGAATTACATCACAAGGACTCGTTAAGAACATGCGATATAAAGCATGAAGACATAAGCATAAACTATAAATGTGAATCAGAAATTTTGACTAGAAACACTCACTGCTTAGATATAAATGTGACCGTATAAAAGGCATCTTTTCAGTGAAAGATATACTATTCGGTGCTAACGATTATAATAAGTCAGTTCAGGGACCGGAAAACCATAAATGTCCCACCATTGTTGTTAGCACATCCACCTTACTATGCAGTCAAAAGTGATTCCATATTCACACACTCAGTCTCAAACACCTGTAATAAACCGCTTAAAGACTTCTTTAACATACAGGAACCAAAGAGCACACTAAAACATAAAAAAAAAAAAAAAAAAACAGAGTTAAAAAAAAAAAAAAAAAGAAATGAAATCAAGCTACAAATACTTACTCACAGAGGTGCTCGGTTGAGGCATAAACTCTATCTAAAAGAATTTCAAAAATATCCAAAATCGCAAAAAAATTGTAAAAAACAAACACACACACAGAGGACCAAAAAAAAAAACACAAAAAAGAGCTTATTGCAAGATCATTACACAAACTAGATCCAAACACAACCGACATAATCAGCTTAACATCATTGAATTACCAGCTCAAATTATCACATACCAAAGCTATATCACAATGCAGCAGCACCTAAACATATATATACTCCAATGTATATGCATTATTTACAGAACATAATCAAGTTAAAGATCAATGCAATATTTACCAAAAAGAAAAAAAAAAAAAAGAGAAAAGAAAAGGATAAAAAAGCACTTACAGAGCATGAAGTGTGGAATATTAGACGAATGCGTGGAAGATGGAGCAGAAACGGTGCGTTTTGTAACTGATGGTCTGCCTACTCATATAAACATGAGAGAGAGAGAGAGAGAGAGAGAGAGAGAGAGGTGTATGTGAGTGTTGTGAGGCTGTGAGTGAAGTGAACAAAAAAAGCTTAAGATGAGAATGATATAATAAATTACTCTTTTATTTTATTTTGCAACCTATTTAAGATATTAGTAACAAAGAATTATTACTATGAATTTTCTTGAATAATAAATATATTTTCAAATAATTTTGCAATGTGTAGGCAGGAATTAATTAATTAATTTGGTAATCGTTTCGTTGGCCCAACAGACTAATTACAAAAAGACGTGCCAATTTAATTTGTTGTAACGGGGCATTTAGCGTTTGTCTGAAAAGAAAATAATAATAATAATAATAATAATTAAGAATATTTAGGTGTGAGAGTGTGGGGTAGGGAGTGGAAACCAAAACCATAGAAAATTCGGAAGACAACAGAAACCAAAGCAAGTACATAAACATAATGTGGTTGTGGATTTAATAAAATCAATTCAATAGTAAATAGTAATGGTGTGTGGGTGGGCGGTGGACTTTGGACAATTTCCCCACATATATATTTTTCCAATTTATTAACCATTTTTGCCTGCTCTCTCATTCTGAATTTAGTGTGTTAACTGAGGACCTTATGCTATAACCTAATAAGAAAAACCAAAAAAATGTGAGCCAATCAAATTTCATTTATAAGTCATAAGTTTGGATTAATTAGATCTCACTTTTTATTTTTATTTTTATTTTCTCTAGGGTTGTGAAAAAACTTGTGATTCTTTAATTTATATCCTAAAATGCAGTAGAAGCAATGTTACAAGTGGGTTCCATGTAAGGTAAAGGTGGTGGATAGAATAAATAGCAGAGAAATATATTTGGCTTTGGAGCTATTATTCTATACTTCAATATGGTATAAATAACATTTATTGATTGAGGAGCTAAAATGTCCATAGCCCACCCATTGTTTTTATGCATTCAACATCTTACCAGCAAGTAGGTTGACATGTCCCCCTCAAGATGATTGATCAACCAAAAATAGCCATTCCTATTCTTGATCCACCTAACTTTTTTTCTGAAATGTATAAATGGTAAGTTCCAAGGTCACGTCTCACAACAAACTCAAATCAACACAAGCAGAAGAATATATGTGTCTTCCTTTTGTGCTTCTAAGCTAAATACCTAACGCATTCTAATCTGCTGCCACCTGAACATGGGACATGCTTTAACTAACATATCATCATCTAATATACCACAACACCAGTATGTTTCGCCTAAATTATACAAAACAACTCTTAAGGTGCAAATACATAAAGACTTCATCAATCTCCATCCCCCATTCATACAAATACTCATTGCTCAACTATCTGAATTCCTCACATCAACCCTACTGACTGCCATTGCCACACTACTCAACTGGTTCCAAGTATAACTTTGTAAATCAAACTGTAGAATGGATCTTCACTACCAGTTTGTGTCGAGATAATAACATCTCATATCTCTTCTCTGTAACTTACACCTATTCTCTAAGTCAATCAAGGAATCAAGAGTGTAAAACGACATTTACAAATTACTCAGTTACAAATAAAACAAGAATAGCTAGGTCGAGAGCTCAGGCACATTCATGTTTACTGAGCCACCATGAAGATACGGGTCCTCATCAGGATGGATGCTAAGTATTCCCACAAAAAGAAAGGGTGTTGCTCAGAAAGGTTGATTATCTCAACCGAAGCTCTGACGAGACGTGGTATCTGATTTCTGTTCTGCATCTGCTGTAGCCTGGACTTGAGCTGCGTATTGCAAGTTCCAGAGGACATCCTCAAATGAGGGCCGGCTTGAGGATTCAGGCGATATACATTTGTTTGTGATGGAAATCACAATTGACAAGGATTCCTGTGAGCTGGTGGTTAACACAATTGGATCCACTATCTTTCGCCGACCATCTTGGCTGCTAAAGGATGTCTGCCAATTGGAAGAATTATCACTATAATAATCAATAATTCTTTAACTTGTTGGAGCAACGGATGGACATTGCAATTGCAGTAACATATATACCATTTCATTTAGTAGAAACGCTTCTCCTCTTCCACTTACAATAGGACCTACAAGGGATTCAAGCAATACAAACCCAAAGTTGTAAACATCATCCTGCAACTTCTCCACGTGCCTGCAACAAAATATGTTTATGAATAAACTACAAATTAGCTGGTGGAGAAAGATTTAGCTCCAAAAAGAAGTTTCTTTTTACCCTGATTTAGCTGCATCTCCCTTCGCCTACAAAAGAGATATAACATGGGTTAGACATAGCTCTTACAAGCATAATAAGGTCTAAATACTGAAGCAACCATACTTCAGATTTTTCAGTTTCATCTGCAATGATGGACATCCCATAGTCACTAAGTTTTGCAATCCCATGCTCATCAAGCAGTATATTATTTGTCTTCAGTCGATTGCTAAAAGAAGGGGGAATCACCCCAGTATGCAGAAAATGGACAGCCTTCGCTACACCAATTAAAACAGCCAATCTGTCTGACCACTTCAGAACCTTCTCCAGACAGGTCTCTGTACAAGAACATATAGTTCAATTCAAGCTCAATAGAACCAATTGATAAATTATTTATTCACAAAAAAGAGGACAGATCCACAGGTCCACAAAGATTTTGAGTAATCACATAATGGAACAGCAACGGCTTATACATAATATCACTTTTCAGCAAAAATAGACGTTAAGTTGCACTCTGTTCCCATACATGACATTTCTACTCACAGAACTCATAAAACCTACTGTGTAAAGTTATTTCTTATCTTTTGCAAAGATGAGCTAAATTTCTGGATACCTATTTCATCTAGCAAACAGTCATATCATCACTGGGTCAAGAATCAATTCAAACATATATTCCGTTTTCAACTTGATAGGCATTGATGTTCTGGTTTTGGAAAGAACCTCCATCTAGACATGGATTAAGGATACCCCCAAAATTAAACTTCTTTGGTAATTCTAGTACCTGAAAGATGAGAGCGGAAGTTTCCATTAGGAACAAATTCTTGCACAAGGAACAGTCTATGTATAGTTGAGTCGTCTTGCATTCCGCCATCAATGCAATGACCCAGAAGGCCAACCAGGTGAGGGTGACGAAGCTTTGAAAGCAAATCCAGCCGCAGTCTGAGGTTCCTAATTGAGTACTTTCTAAATAGAGCCAAAGACCGTATAGCAACAATGGTACCATTCTCTAACCTTCCCTTGTAAACCTGAAGAAATGAACGCAGAATTTTAAGAAAGGTAGTTGTTTTGTAGAATAATGATCCATATGTCCAAATATTAAGAGATTTCCAGTGATTGGTAATGTAGAATGCAGTTTTGATAGCAATTATATGATCTTTAATTTTTTTCAACTTTTGCACCTTTAGTGATTGCCTTACGCCAAGCCCACTTTTCATCACTAGATGTTTTGCTTGTTTCCACCCTTGAATTAGAATCACGTTACTCCTAATGCAACACATCCATGCTAACATTCATATTGATGACAGTGGTTTGTGAAGCAAAAGTTAACTGCAGAAATGACTAGGCGGCTTGACAAGACAAATGATTTCCCACATCACATGCATGTGAAAACCAAAACTCTAAACATAGAAAAATAAGCCACATTCCATGAGCATAAGAATTTCTTCCCTTTCTCCCTTGATATTACACTATGTTGAGGCCATTTTCCAAAGTAGGAAAAACTATATTTCCACAGAATACGCGCTTGCTGTTCTCTCTATTGCTACCCAATACATTATTTAGCAGCACTTACAACTAATGCTTCAAAATTAACGTCACCTATAGAAAGGGGCAGTGCAGAGACCATGATAGCATTTCTGACGTACCTTTCCAATAGAGCCCTCGCCCAAAAAAGTTGACTGATCAAAGTTTTTTGTGGCTTCTTCCAGTTCTTCTACAGAAAACACCCTATAGGGTGGAGCACTTTGATTCCCCAGTTTTGCGGCTTGAGAAATGATCCCTGATGCACAAAAAAAGTTTAAAAGGTAAATAACTCTGAAGGATTCATGATGAATTTCCTCGACCAAAATTGTTAAAATAATGCAACATCAATGGAAGAGGATAGATAGTCGGGACGCCTCCATAACCTTGTTAATATTTTCATCATTAAGTAAATACTTTCATTTGCTTAAAAAAGAGTTCACTCAGAAAACATAATGTATAAAACGGAACTTACTGGCATTTGCTAGTAGTTCTGATGATATCCCTGATGGTGCATCATCTTGCTTAACGTTAGGTGCAATATGCTGGATTAAGGTGTTCTGTGTGCGGTGTCTTTTACAGAAAAAGAGAAGACCAACTACCAAGAGGATTACAACAATAATGACAATTCCCCAATCACACCAGCCAAAATGGTTATTTCCTTCACTGTAGATCGTCTTTTACCCTTATCATTGTCTTTGCAATATGCTTCAGGATGCTGATTTCTGGCATCAGTGGAGAAGCAATTCCCACCAATTTTAACTATTCTGTTATCTGCAGCAGTATCCAAGCAATTTGGAAGCTGACCTTTCAATCTGTTATCAGAAAGATCAACCAGACTAAGCGCATCCCCACACTTAAGATGCTCGGGAAGTGATCCGCTTAGAGTATTGGATGATAAATTCAAATAACTAATGTTTGGCAAAGAGAACAGTAGAGCAGGAGGGCTTCCACTCAGATAGTTGTCTGACAGATCAAGATGCTGAAGTTGATTCAATATGCCAAATTGTTCTGGTATACTACCAGAAAATGAATTGTTGCTGAGAAAAATATTAGCCAGTCCTTTTGGCACAGGAGGCAATTCAGAATCCAAAATGTTCTCTCTCAAATCCAGCAACTGCAGATTAGACAGGTCACTCAGATCAGGCAATTTCCCTGAAAGCAAGTTGTGTGACAAAACTACTTCAGTCAGTGTTGTAATTCTTGACATTGCAGAGGGAACCTGACCCTTCAATCTGTTGTTCTTTAAGCTCAATATGGTGAGATTTGTTAATGAATCCAACCACTCAGGGACTGTGTCATTGAAAAAGTTCCCATCAAAGGTCAATGTCTGAAGCTTCACCAATCTCGACATTTCAGATGGAATTGAACCAAACAAAAAATTTGAACTCATGTCTAAAGCTTCAAGCGAATATAACCGATGAATTTTATCGGGTAGTGGCCCCCAAATGCCTAAAGATACTAAGCTAACGACCCTTAAGGTAGACAACCTCGTCAGTGTAGTAACAAAAGAATCAATAGAGAAACTCTGAGACAATGTTTGATTTGGTATTGCAAATCCCCTGAATTCACTTATCTTTGCAGGCTTTTCTCCCATAATTCTGAGCTCAGTAACAGTGTCGTCCTCACATTTGATGCTCATATGAGGTGGAGAGGACAAATTACACAAATCAGCATTGTTATTTTCCCAAACGTTCAAAGGCATTGGGTACTCTAAATGCTTCCTCAGCTGAAGAAGAACCTGCGTTTCATAGCTTCTCAACTGATGAGTTCTTATAGCAAACAAGAGCCATGAAAGAAGCACCAATACAAGAGTACTTGAACACCCCATTTGCATATTCCAACGAGTATACCTTCAAATTTACAACGATTTTCAGTAAAACCCTAGAATGATTGTAAGTTTCAATGAGCTAAAGAATAATATTAGCAGACCCATCAATGAGTGTATTCTCATAAACAGCTTAAATGACAATTTTCTGAAAAGACTGCATTTTCAAAGTTGTCAAGACTGAGAAAGAGCAAAAAGGCACTCATTAAAGGCCTAATCTGAGGGGGGGAAATCCCGGAACTAAAGGAAAACTGCAAATGGGAAGTTTAAAACAATGGTTTAATGGGGGAAATTGTAGAAGGGTAGTGATAAGATATGAAGAAAACATGAACGAAGCAGAAAGAAACAAGGTATGCTACCAAACAGCAGAATGTTGGATCTTTTAGGAGTAAAATAGAAAAACAGACAACAGATAAGGCTGGATAGTGGAGACAAATTGTTGGGATGGATAGATGAAGTCCAGCAAGGGGGTGAAACTTTTTGGGTTTTTGTGAATGTAGAAGAATTATTGGGAAGAATTAAAAGAAGTGGGCTAATAATGGAGGCAGTTGAAAAAGAAGAATCTGCATTTACTGCTGCATTCAAGAAAGAAAGAAAGAAGAAAGCTGCATTATGAAAATGGGAATATTTTGGGTGTTTTCCTATGCATTAATGGGGTCAGGAGGTTGCATTGCAAGAGGACAAGGAACTGGGAGTGCATTGTCACTCGCCTAGCAGAAGAACAGAGTTGTGAGAATGGGAATGGATGAGGAGCACATCCGCACTGCCTATTAGCACTTAGTAGTCATGAATACATAATTATGTTTAGATTTGAATCAGATTCTTTTAAAATTAGGTTGTTGGATCTCTATTTTTTAATTTGTTAAGGCCATTTTTGCAACCTCAATTACCACCATTTTTTATCTACTAGAGGCATTTCGCAATTTAAGTTGGAATGAATTTTTGATTGTCATTTAATATTCTCCATTTTTTTTTATAAAATAAAAGGCACCTTTCGGTCAATCATAATTTCCTCAAATCAATTCTTTCAAAATTAATTCTTAAGTTTAAAAAAAAAAATCAAAACTTTGTTATTGTGACGAAACTCGATAAAGAATGTATAAATAAAAAAAAAATGTTGGGGGCAATTTAGTGATGAATAATGATAAATATGGAACTTATAAAACTGATTCTTAGGAAAGAAAAGAAAGGTTGTTATTATTGGAACTTGGGCTGACCCCAAAGGCCCTGCCTTAGTCAAGGGGTAGGGCCCAGTAGTACAGTTGCCAAGCAATAATAATACTAAAGATTAAAGAAAATAACAAAAAAGATAAAACCGAAGCAACAATTCAATTGATGATTCAGCTTTGGCATCCTAACAACCCCTATGCTACACTTTAAGTACAGTTCAGTACAGTACATCTTAATTAAAAAGCTATCACTCAACACTTCCAATTAACATTTTACATCGGGTTTTGGAATTTGTAGTCTTTTCCTCACCATTTTAACATTAACATAATCATTACTCAGTCAATTACTACAAAAAGACATGCTCAATCTATCTGTCATCAAAGCTTGAGCCCCAGCGCTACTCTTTTATTATTATTTTTTTAATGATTGGGTTGGGCCCAATCCGTTTGGTTTTCTTGCTCTTTGCCTTTTTCTTTTTCTTTCTTTTTTTTTTTTTGGCTTTTTGTAGTAGGAACAAAAATTGTTGCTCTCTATCTTTCATCATCAAATGAAGGCTGATCGTGATATACGACTAATTAGACCTTATCACAGTTCTCAAATCGGCGATTACCGGTTGGAATCCGCAGTTTCAAGGGTCAGAAAAATCCGCACTTTCAAAACCGGCGGCTGACTACGCTTTTTGTTCGATTTTTTATTTTAATTTATATTTTAAAAAATAATTTATTAATTAATCATTAATTTTACGAATTTACAATTTTTAAAAAATAAAATTAAGGAATTAAAATTTTAAATTTAAATTTAAATAAAAATTTTTGAACTTAAATTTTAAAAAAATATTATTAATTTTGAACCTAATGAAAAAACTTTAATCTAAATTTGAAATAAAAATTATTACATAAAATTTAAATTATTAAATATTTTAATTATAATAAATTTTAAAAAAAAAAGATATTCAACTTGAAGTTTTAAAATTTAAACTTAAATTTTAATAAAAAATAAGGGTTTGAATTTAAATTTAAGTTGTCTATCTATCCTTTTAGTGGTCGTTTACTTTTTTTATTGGAATGAGAAATAATTGATGAAAAATATGATGAGATGTGAATTATGATTAAATTATCCAATATATTTCATGTGTATTTTATATGATTATTTGAATGATATATTAGTAAAAATTCTTATCAAATATGTATTTTGATGAATAATTATGTGGATTGTTATGTTTTTTATTAATTTATCCTTAATTAAATATTATCATAAATTAGTTTAGATTTAAATTGTGATATATGGTTTAAAATCATGAGTATTATTATCAAAATATATTCTAGATATTTAAATAGAAGGGTGTGATTATTTCATCTCATCTACGAGGTGGGATGAATTATCAATTAAAAATCATCAATTGTATCCAGTTTGAAATTTTATCATGGACCAACATTATCAAAAATAAACATTTGACTAAGTTGGATATTTTAATGTATCCAATATAATCAAATGAGGTAAATAAACTCTTAGGATATAGAGGAATTAAAGCTTATTCAGTTCTCTTACTTTTTAATCCTTCTTAACTTAGGAAATAACGTGATTCAATTACTCCAACCAGTTCCCGTCGTTGTTCCGTCTGTGTCCTCATTTTGATTTCCTCCAAATTCGACTAACTTTGTCTTCATATAGAGATCTTGATCTAATCCTCAAAATATGTTTGAACTTCTAAATTCTCGAGAGACAAGATTAAGCGTTTTTTACTCAATATATTAAGCAAGTATTTTCTTCGTCATCACGGACTAGATAAATTTGTTCATTTTGCGATTCATTTTGTGACTATCATCGCAAAATATCGAGCTCTACATTATCATTTATATCATTAAACTCAAATGAGATATTCAAATAACTCTCAAGTTTCTAACTAGAACTTGAAAATCCTCTAAGATATTTAATCTGTTCTCTAATTAAAAGTTGTTGTGTCATAAATTTAAAATTACTATTAATTTTATGTATATCAATTTGTGTTATTTGTAAGTCATATTTGGAACTATATTTATTATAAAATTATTTTAATTTTAAATATAATATTTAATATATTTAAATTATAATCATTTCCATAACGGTTTAAAGCATTATATAAATTATTAACATGTCTTAAAGAATTAGGGGCACTAATTCTTCTCCTTGATTCACCTCTAAATTTTGAACATGTATCCAACACCATCATTTGCCTACGTAACTTCAGCATTTTCGACGAATTAACATCTGTAATTTATTTATAATTCAAAATTTTTATATGTAAATTATATAAAATTCAAAATTTTACCACCCTCCACTTTTCAGATGTTGAAATTACTTTTTCATACGAATCAAATATTTATTTTATCCTCTAAAATTAAAAATTCCAACTTATACAGGTCACAATAAGAAGTTGATTTGAATTTTATCCTTCATCATGTCCATAAGTAACTAGCCAGCCTGTTTCATTGATCCCTTTGTCCAAGTTATTGTCTCTTGGTGAATTGATGATGTAAAGTTCTTTAAATTCGGTGCTCAAAAAACAAAAGAAAAAAGTGACCAGGGAAGAATCCGCATTGCTTTAATAAATCATTTTCGTGGAAAACAGAGATACACTTTCACCGTATATATGAGATTTGAGATTTCACAATTCACAAGCAAAAGGTGTTGATTTTCTCATAAACGGACCATGTTGCCATGATGACAAGAATAAAGCGTTAGGTCAGTTGAAAATTTGTAGCCACTTTGGCAGAAACATAAAATACTAAAAACTATGAGAGAATGTTGTAACTTTTTAGAAAACTGTGAAACCATACTGCTGCACCACATAAAGCTCGCAAGTAGGAAACAAATAACAGTTCAGGCTCAGGCATTTAGAGGGACCATTTCTGAGAGCTATTGGTGACAAAAACTTGCAGCCAAAAGCTCCAATCCAAGGAACCATTTGTCATCTCTCAGTTTCAATTGTAACTAACATTAAACCTCAATAGATTCCACAAACAATTCAGGCCTTCTGTTTCTTGAATCAAAATAAAGCTTCCCCATAAGCAATGTTAACGTTTACTATTGAACAAACATAAAGGATTCCATAAACACTTGATTCTGCAAGCAAAGTTAGGACAAATAGATTGATTGAGATGGAAAAAAATGTACTCCTGAACTAATGTTACATTATAAACCACAGGATTAGTAAGTTCTGTAACATTATACTAAGGCCATAATCTACTCATGTCATTCTCATGTTCATGTTCATGTTCAGCTTCTGGTCACCCCTTTTGCCTTTTGAGCTCACTTCTGGCAACAGCTGCCAATTTTTCCCAGCGACGAGCAGCTTGCTTTATCAAGATAATAACAAATCCAGTTTAAAAAATAAATAAATATAGGTATACCAGTTATAATGGAGTAATCCACTAGGTTTAAACTCTTCCAAACAAAGAATTTTTGAAAAAGAAAGTAAAGAATTGGAAAGAACTAGAAGGGAATGGCTCAAACTTGAAAAGGTGAAAAAAGTAATCATGTCAAGCGGAGCCAGGATTTCAGTGTAGGGGGGCGAGATCCAATTATAAAAATATAATATTAATTATTTTTTTCACCTATAAAAATATTTTTTATTGGGATTTTTTATTAACTAATTTTTAAAAAATAAATACAACTATAAATAAAAATATGATATTTACACATAAATCTCTCATACATATAATATATGCATAAGTATTCGAACAAAAAAACGACTTCTAAATGAAAATAATAATCAATTCTAATTCAATCTAACACAAAACAAAAATTAACTTACAAATATTGAAAAATATAATCTGAATATTAGAGTAATTCTCACAGTTTCATCACAATCTTATTAGTCATTATTAAGTGTTCAAATTTATCTTATTATTGTAAAAAAGAAAATGATTCTTCAAATAAAATGTAGTTTATATAAGTAGCTACACATTTGTAAGTTTATACAATGAATTAAAAATATATTAAAAAACTAATGAAGTTTTTAATTTTTTTTATTGTGAAAGAGAACTATTGTTTAAATAAAAATAATTCTTAACGTTATAAAAATTTATAGTAATATGTCAAAAATGAATTTGTCAGTTAAACTTGCTTCCAAAAACTATTGCATACATTTGACTATTATTTTATAATTATTATCCAAATGAAATGTATTCTGAAAAACCTACACTTATAATTTCTTGCAACATAAAAATTAGAATAATCTTAAAGAAAGTAAACTCAAATAAGTTAAAAACTAACAAATAAGTATAAAAAATAACAATAATGAGTATTTTTTACTAATATAAACCATGTTCGTAGAGATAAAATCATAATAAAGTTTTAATACTACAAATGCCTTTTAAAACTTTATATTAATAATAAACACCTATAATTTTGAAAAAAATGAAGTTCTAAATAATTTAAAATATCTTTAAATTTACATATTCAAAATAAGATTATAAAAATTTGAGTGGGCAATTGAGATAATTTCATAATTTAAAGTGGGGCCAAAAATTTAATAATATTAAATTTTATAAATAAAAAATATATTTGTAGACCCAGCCGCCGCCCCTGCCTCCACCCCACCATTTCAGCCGTCCCCACCTGCCTCCGCCCCACCAGTTCAAGAGAAAGTGAGCAAAAATGGCAGTCAAGTCATTACCTAGCAACAATAAGCTTTCCTGGAGGAAACCTCTTCATCAGGAGTTCCCCTTAGCATCGGAACAAGAGTCCAGATAAGAGATCACAAGATCAGCTGCTTGGCATCCAGTCGATATTGCTTTGCCAACTGATAATCCTCCCTTGTGGTTGCCTAACATTAGTGATGCAGAGAACAATTTTAAAATACAAGGATCCAGCAAAAGAACAGTAAGCTAAGGAACACAGACATGTTGTGGTCTCTATAAACTCTGAAGTTTTTCTAGCTCAACATGTCACATTCCCTCAATTCATGATTTTCATTATAATCATTCCACATTTCTGCAGCTAATTTTTGTATCTTATAGAATAAGTTTTACCCAGTAGCAAGTGGCAATTGAAATAGTGGGGTCATAAAAGATTGCAGAGAGCATGATTTTAGCCAATGAAATATGGCACTCTATTCGAGGGAGAGTTAAGTATTTCTTTTTGCCTGCTTAAAGAAAAAGTAGATAAAAAAAGACAACATAAACAAAAATAATAAAAGCTAAAACGAAAGCCAAAGAAAAAATATAAGCTGAAGGTTTACCGGCATAAAAAAACCCTGGAAGGGCTTTTTCCATCTTGTCAATAGCTTCAATGACTGAATCATAGTTCTGCCCATACAAGGGAAATGCTTTACTCCAATAAAAGTGACTGCAATCAAGCACATAACCTGTAAGAAAACATACCCATGGTAGGTTCATTCACTACTGGAACTCTTCAATTGAAAAGCCCACTAAATGATTTGAATTGAGCATAATTACTTCAGAAAGGCAGGTTCTCCTTCTGCACCCAATAGCTGTCTGAGATCAGAAGTTACTATCTGCTTCAATTTGTCCCTGTGACAGAAGTAATCGAAGTTGTACGTAATCAAGGTGTGCATAAAATTTAATATAACTCAGAAATGAAAAGAAAAAAAAAAAACACAACACCAACAACATCGAAGCGGTTAACACCTCGAAGCTTTGGCAAGTTCTCGGTTTCTACTTCCGCCAACAAATGTAGTGTAGAGATAAACATCAGTAGGTGCTCGATCTGGAAACATCATTGAAGAGAAGAGGGTGCCTGCAAAAAAGAAACTTTATATCACAAATACATGGACTACAATATCAGAGAATCGTGGGACTCCAAAATTAAGCATTACCCAGTGTCTTCAAACCATTTTGTTGCTCTTTTGAAGGTATGAGAACTCCAAAACCTTCAAGCGGTCGCTTGACACTCTCCCTCTTAAATGTGGTGATTATAACAGACATTGGTAAATAACTAACCTGCACATATTGCAGATACAATGAACACCAAATTTCTGAATAGACCACATAGAATAATAGTAACTGTAAAATTTCACTGAGGGCAATAGATGTCGGAGGCACAGCTATCAAATGATTGCACAACTAAAATTTCCAAGGGTCGACTCAAGAAAAAGGTTAAGTTAAGACCCTGAAATGTCATAAACTGAGTGGATAAATAGGGTTGGGCAATATCAACTTGTTTTTGAATCATTTCTCCTTACAAGTAGGAGGTTTAATTCCTTCATTCACAATCTTTCTTCAAAATAGCAATTAACTTTGAGAAGTTTACAATCATTTACAGAACGCAAAAACTTTGGACTTGAAAAAAACTTACACAGATAAGAAAGAACCCTGAATGTGTTCATACAAAGAGCCAGGATTGCATACCTCAGGAACAAAGTCTAAGAGAAATGGGCTTCCTTGTCTAGTAACCTTCATTTGTTTAACATCAGAAAGGGGGGCCTAATCAAAGATATTTGGAATCAATAAAAATCCCATCCTTGTGCACAAACTAAGAATGAAACACAAGAACTTGTCCCCACAAGGAATCATGTGGCTTACATCCATGCCTCGTCTTACATAAAAGCTTTAAAAGTTACTTTCATGGTAGAGCATCGGAGTCTATAAATGGATGAAGCGGAAATAAGAGAGTGAAAATTGCTTCTTAACTCTTTTTTACTTATTCTGGAAAGCACGGCATCTATAAAGGATCTCCAAGTAGATGTACTTACTGTAACTATCAATGCATCAAAGGACTTCCCGCAGGAAAGCTTTTTGTCATCCAATTCATAAGAAACTGACCAGTTATCTAATGGAGAGTTCTCACTGCAGCTACAAGATAGTTCCAGCACCTTAGATTGAAGTTTAAGTTCATCTTTGCCAAGTTCATTGCAAAGTGCATTGGTGAGCGTCTGCAAACATTTACAAATAAATGAATTACAGTCGCAGGGCCATCTGCGTAACAAAAGTTGCAATGATGTAATCAAATCAAGGGACTACAGGTTGAGGTTACCAGATAAAACAATGTTTCAACTTGCAATTAGCTTTATAAAAATAAAATCAATCAGATTCATGTTTCTGGTCCAAGATTTAAGGTCAAGCATGTAGAAACAAGTTAAAAGACACCTCACTGGAAACCCCACTACAGTCTGACCCTCCCAACCCCTTCCACAAACAGTGGATTCATGTGAAGTACCTAAGAAACATACATTTTTTATATGCTGTAATTCACCTCAGCAAAAATCTTTTCCATGTGTGAAATTAGTGAAAATAAGAATCTAATTCTCTTGGCGCTACACTGAAGAAATGTCCCTTGTGTAGATATTCTAAGCAAATATTGAAGCTTTAACCTATCCTTCCCCTGGACTGCCCAATACCAGGGTTTAGAGATCGATGTACATTGTACTCCTACCTGCATCCCACCCAGAAATGAAAAAGAGCCACGCTTGTGTTTATTCTTCGCTGAAGAGTCCTTCATTCCGCCAGTGGTTCCTTTCTTGGCAGATAATTTAGACTGAATAGCACCAGATATGATTGAGCCAAACCTGAAAAATGCAGAGAATTTGTGAACTGGCCAAAAGATGATGACATTATCCATGATGAATCAGCAAGAGATAAAGCATAAACTTGGGGTTGTTTTTAGAACTTTTAGGCCTAGATACTGCTCCTATATTTAAAAGAAGATATTGTTTAAACCAGCTATAAATGTGAAGGCTAGTAGATACTTTTAATGGAAGATCACCAACAGTGATACTAAATGCAATGTAATATATCAAAATTTCAGCCGAAAAGGGTTCCGAAAATTCCTACGTATCAAAACTTATTACCTTGATTATTTATATTCAGAAGTATTATTCAAAGTAATAAACCTACATTTCATCCTAAAAATGAAAAGTACATTTCAACCTACATTTCATCCTAAAAACGAAAAGTACATTTCATCTTTGTCAATCAACCTGAAAGATTTTAATCCTAACTATCTTATTAGCAATAGCACCCTAAAAATGAAAAGTACCAAGTTCAAATAAACTTTTCATGCAGCTTACCTTTTCTCAAGATTCCATAACTCTGGAAATACATGGCGCATCTGGCCAGAACAAAAGAAAGACAAAGAGTTTTCATCATTCCACCAATTTCAAATATCATGGCTTGTAAAAATGAGTGATAACACAAGCTTATAAGAGTAATTAATTGTGTAAGTATCCTTTCTCTCCTTAACTAATTAGAGAAGCATTGTTTGTTGTCTTCTTTCCCTGCTATTCAGTTGTTTCTCTAGAAAAGTATACCAACCAATAAACAGATACACAAATACTCACAGAAAGAGATTCAGGATCTCCACCGCTAGTTCCAGCAACAAAAGGATCAATAAGATAGTCAACAACCTAAAAAAATTGTGTTAATATTAAGCCACATTCAATCACTAAGCAGACCAGAGAAAAAAACCTTCCTTTAAAGAAGTATAATGGAAACAATATGAGAAGAGGAAACTGAAAAAAAATTATGATGCTTTCTAGTTTATTGGAGAACAAGTCCTCATTGAACTTAATATGATGAAGCATTTCATGAAATCATTTCCAAGAAGATAATTGATATTGCTCAAAGCTAGCCTCAGGTTCATCTGTTAAAATATAAATAAAAAAGATTATGTGATGGTATAAGGAGCACCTCTTTTCCAAAATGACGCTGGAAGAAAGCACCAACACTGCAGACACAAGCAAATATTGATCATGCTTTCTGAGCTAACCACCATTTTTTCTCAGATTAAAGAAAACGTATAGTTAAGCAGAACTTTACAATTAATGAGATTATCCCAAAGACAGGACAGATATCACTGTAAAAAGGTGACTAGAAATGTACAACAGATTCAAAGAATATCTTATAAATCTCAAAGATAAACTTTACTCAAAATGGCAAAAATAATGAAGACATGCGACGATGCACAGAAGAGATAAGAAAGTTTCCACAATAAACATTTAAAAATGGTTTAGAAATGGCGTGACCAGTGCACTAGGAAGTGAAAGTGAGAAAAGGTGTAGTTTTTCACAGCTTCCCTGATAAATAAAGTCACCGCCAATATGTTACTGAAGCAAAGACCTTAGTGAAATGGAGAGAACCAAAGCCGTTAGATCAAGAAAAGTAACTCTATTGATTTTTTTGATACCTTTCCTCTGTTTCAGGCCCCTTCGACGTATTATTCTTCTTCCATAAAAACGGCTCTAAAAATATTTGAAGCTGAAAAGAGAAAATCACATTGTATAAAGGTCCTGACTTCCAGAAAGGCCAATTGAACATAGATGTGAAGAGTAAGAAGTGAAAGACTTCGCCAGTGCAAGAAGAGTGTTTTTAGCGAACAAAATTGTTCAAACTTTTTAGCAAACATCAAATTTGTTGATAAAATCTTCCATCACTAGCATAAGAAAATAGGATATTTGATTATTCTACAAATCACTAGGGTAGATGGTATTGGTATTTGACGGATCAAATGACAGTAGAATATTGACCATCACAAGATCTCAGAATTCAAATGCAAGAAACTGCCACTGAGCAGTTCCATAATGTATTATAGAATCTTAGCAAAAACTGCAAAGTTTAGATAAGCACTGTCAATTTTGGTAAGCGGATAGCAGAATTATAACATTCCAGCCAGCCGTGCCATCACAAGCTAAGTAATAAGAAGGGGATCATGTTCATGCTACATCTGTAGTTTAAAGATTTTTTTACTTTGCATTCTGCGCAAAGTGACCTTCCTAACACTCCAAAGGCAGGAAAAGATTTGCCCTGTCTAAGTTTTTCTCATTTGCACGAGCAAATGAGTAGCATAAAGTAGAACGATGGCATCAGTCATAACGCACCCACTATTGTCATGTGCACAAACCTGGTTCTAGCCACAACAGAAGCACCATTCGAAGGGGGAGATGAAAAGGAGATAAAAAAGGATGGAGACTCTGGCTCATCTAAAAATAATATCATGAGATAATGTTGCAAAATTCTGAATTCAATTCAGCTAAATACAGTCTTTTACATGAACTCTGGACAAATAAATTAGGGAAGATAAGAGTTTATTAATAGGAATTAAGCAATATATGAACATAGCATGCTTTCTGATGATGTTTATAAGAAGGGGCATCAAAGTGTCAAATGATATGAGCAAACC
Organism: Paulownia fortunei; assembly: GCA_019321725.1. NCBI lineage: Eukaryota > Viridiplantae > Streptophyta > Magnoliopsida > Lamiales > Paulowniaceae > Paulownia > Paulownia fortunei. The sequence goes on along the minus strand of JAGSPU010001616.1, from coordinate 32,106 downwards.
TTTGACCCTGCTGAAAGAAAATTGCTTCTGATAAGTGCAATGGGATTTGATGGTAACTGAGATGGCAAAATGCAATCAGTTAGCAAGAAAAAAGACATGAAGCTGTCCCTACTCCATTACCAAGGAGGAGAGCATAAAGCAGCAGTACAAATGGACAGAAGATCTTACCAGTATGGGCACCCCATTTTTGGCTATATAACGCTTCTGCTGCGAAAGTGGCTGCATTACAAACAACATTACAAATCCCAAATCTACTTGGAGATATAGACACAAATAAATATTTATGGTATTGGAAGGTTTATATAGCACGGGGAATCTGCCCCTTTCAAAGCATAGTCAAATAAACATTTTCCAGAAGTAGACAAAATAAACCCACGTGCAAAACAAGGCACACACAGTGATGTATCAAGAAAAGGATGGTAAATTTATTCAACCAAAACAAAGGTGAAAGGGAAATAAAAATAAGAGAAGCAAATCCTACAAATTGTTGCTTGTCCCTAAGTCCAAGATTATCGAGTAAAAATCCAACAGCTGCCTCACTTTCAGTCTGCACATAAAATAAACTTATCACCGTAAGCATCACAAAACATAGTTTGTGACTTGAACATGATTATGTTTTCCTATAAAATGGACAGCTGAGAGACTTTAAATTCTATCGGAGAGTACCATAGTGTTTGCCCCCTCATCCCATATTAAACCATCATGTGAAATGCTTCTTAACTTTCCTCCAGCTCTCCCATCCGCTTCAAATACTGTGACGTTTAAACCATGCAATTTCAACTTGTATGCTGCAGATAGGCCACTTCACACAAACACAGGAAAAAAACAAAAATCAAACATGGCATGAATTTAAGTGAGGGAAAAGGAAAAAGAGAGGAAAAGTATCGAAAACAAAATTCTATCACATGAAATGAATGGGTACATTAATAAGTAGCTCTTATGGTCATATTCATACAAACATTTCCTTCACATTTTCCTTTACAACCAAAAGTACCAAAACATTTACTTCAATGTTTCCTCCACTAAAATCTAGGCTCCAAACATAGGCTAACCTTGACACAGGAATCCCAAATCCAACATGACGTAAGAATTAACTAGTCCTATATAAGCTTCATATCAAAAGTGCCAAATGAGACTGGACGCTTATTTCAATCCAAACGACACTTAGAAATCAACGACAACACTTGCGCAAATCCACAGAGCATATAACTTCACAAATTAACGTTAAAAATTGCGAAATTCAACAATCTGATCACCGAATTATCGGTTGGCGTACCTAACACCAGCTCCAATCACAGCAACACTTTTAACAGAAAAACCTGAAATTACAGACAATCATTAATCTACACAGTATTTACACGCTACGTAATCTTCTAGGCGCGCGTTACAGCAAAGAGATAGAGAGATACATTGCTTATCTTCTTTAGCTGCTGAAGCCATGGTCAGATGGCTAACGCGAGTTTTGGGTTTTGGAGAGGATATTAGAACACACGGATTTATACAGGCATGTCCGGCGTAGAGTCGCATCTGCGATTTAGTCAATGATTCAGAAATTTGTGTAGCGGTTTGCACTTTGCACAGAGAGAGAGAGCGAGAGAGAGTAAAAAGAATTAGACGTGGCAACTGGCTAGTCTGGGCCCTTCCTTGATGGGCTGGCTTTGTAGCTTGATAGACTACGTTGGCCCAAGCATTTACTGTATATTTTATAATCCCAGATTTAACACTATAATGTTAAGTCTCAAGTGCATCGGCCCGATTTTAAGATTTGCTCTGAACAAGTCACAAACTTATTCAAATAAAAGTCAATCTTTGTATATGGGCTGGGTTAATTTGTAGCTTTGATTCATTCAAAATTATATTTGAAATTCCTTGACCCAAGATTATATTTTACTTATGATTTTTGAACTTGAAATTTATATAAAACTACAATTATGCTTTTATATATATATATATATGTATATATATAATACATGCTCAACAATATACTAATAAAATAATAAATTAATAAATGGGCCCCCGTAGCTATTGGCTATTGCTATCAAATGGAGGTTAGAGATGATGTGTATTTGCTAAAATGAAAATCACTGGCACAATTTGATTTGTTTTGAAAATTGACGAGTCTTCTTGATCATTTGTTGTTGCTACTATTTCACTAGTATTTTGACTTTTTATGCCAATACTATTTATTACTTTCTTGTTAAATAAGTATTTCTAGCCAATGGACATAATGTAACTGGCAAAATTGAGGAGTGAAACTATGAGATCTTTTGATGCATTTCATATTGGATTGTAGGTATTTGTATATAATCACAGGATTCGGTAATTGATTGTACATTGTCACTAATTTATTAAAGATTGATTGATATTAATTAAGAGTAAATGGTATTTTGTCCCTAAATAAATTATTTTTGTCACTATATCCCTTAAAATTAACTTAAAAATATTTTTCCATCTCAACTTAAACTTTTTATAAAACTTTGTCTCCTAATATCATTTTCAAATTAAATTTTTACTACTAAAAAAAGCCAAGTATAAGTTTCGTGATATTTTTCTATTATAGTCAGTGATGAAAGTATGACAAATAGGATTACTTTTGTTATAAATAATATCAGTTACAATACAAGAAATATGCAGTGTTCAAAAGCTCGTTTATCGAATTTATCCTGAGGCCAAACCAAGGAGAAAGACTGATTTCTTTCAAAATTAGTCCAAACTATGCCATAAGAACCTGAGTTACAAAAAAAAAGTTAAGAAAAATATTTATTTACTATAAATGGTAAATGTAAGACAAATGGTGGTACTTTTACTCATTGTTTTGAAAATCGAATCGGCCGGTTCAATCGGAAACCAAAGGTCAATCTGGTTTGGTCCGGTTAAAAATATAAAGTCTAAAATTTAGTTTGACCGATTTTTTTTAAAATTAAATTTGATATTTTGTTATATTTATGTGGTTATTCGAATTTTGTATTTTGTTATATATTTTTTTAAGTAGTTATTTTTTTATATTTAAAATATATTACATAACAATTAATCTATTACATAATATAATAAAAAAATATAATCAATTTTTATTAAATCGGTCCGATCGGTTGAACTGCTAATCATTAGCAAGACCGATTTGATCAGTGATCCGATTATAAAAATACTATTTTTTATTACAAATAGTATTAGTTGCAGTATAAATAACAAGTTAAGTACATACGAATAGTAGGTACAAATAGTATAAGTCACTTGAAAATTAAATTTAAATCCTTATATAACTACATAAAAAACTGCATTCTCTATCATTATTATCCACAAACATTTAACATTATTTTCGTATTGCAATTGATACATTTTATAACAAAAATACCATATTTTATTGTACTTTCACTATTGATGGTAATTACAAATATTATAAAACCTTTTAATTGGTTTTTTAATAAGTTAAAGGGTAAAAAAACGTGGGATGATGATTGGAAAAACGTTATGATAAAAATTTAATGTAAAAATATCGTGGACAAACTACATTTAAATTAACTTTTTGAGGTAAAATGCTAAAGTGGTTAAGTATGAGAAGATTAAGTGGGGCTTTCTATTTAATTGTATCAAAAGGTCCAATGAATTGAGATTTTTCTATTGATATAGATCATTTCAGGGCAAGTTGATTATTTATGATAAAGATGATGAGTTTAAGAGAATGATTCAGAGTTCTTGTATAGTAAAACTATACAGTATCAAACACGAGATAGATCTTTTAAATAATAGATATTTTTTTAAATAAGTCAATTCATTTGGAACCCTCTAGATCCGCTCTTTTTCCTATTCAAATATCTGCCCCTGGGTCAAGTGTCGCTTACCTATTAATTAATTATTGTAACTATTAATAATTGATATTGGGAATGTAATGATAATATAACCAATTCACCAAAGAAAAAAGAAAATATATAATTACTTTATAAACAATATGTTATCTATTTGTCCTAAATTGAAGCTGATTTATTATTTATGACACTTACCACAAAAATATCATCTTGTAAAATAAAGTTTTTAAAATATAATCTCATTTAAAATAATTACATCATAATATTAATTTTTCATGGTTATTTTGTTAATTTGCTAAGCATTGTTATTTAAGGATATTTTCTAAATATTTTTTTGGATACTTAGTTAAAAGACCCCAAATTATTGTGTTTGGTAAGTTTTTTTTAGAAAAAGTGCTTATAAGTTTTTAAAATAAGATGTTAGGATTTCATAAACTGTTTTTGAAAAAGTTAAAAAATCATAATTTATTTTTAAAATAAAACTTTATTTTAATAATTTTTTCAATTTGATAATCTTAATTATAATTACTAACATTTTAAAAGGTCAATTATTTTATTTTATCTAAATATTTCAATAAAATATTTTTAAAATAAGATCTAATATTTTATAAATTTAAAAAATATCTCATAAAAGATGAAAATTTATAAAAAAAAATTAAATAAGTTTAACCAAATATTTATAAATTTTAAAAATATTTTACAAGTTGTTGAAATTTGTGAGAACTTCTGAATAAGTTTAGTCGAACATCAAAGTTAGATGTGTTTGAAAATTTCACATTAACGCAAACGGGAAAATGAAAAATTCCAAAGGTTTTTGGGTAAATCTCATTTTACCCCATTCTATTATGGTTTAGTATTATTTTACCTCATTATACTTTTAATTATCTCATTTTACCTACTTGTACTCTTATTTTATCTCACTTTACCCCATTATCCTCTTATTGTCTCACTTTATCCCCATATACTCTAAAATAATTAACCAAATTACCCTTACCAATTATTTATAGTAAAATTATTATAAAAAGTTTTAAAATTGATAGACTTGTATTTATATTATAATATTTTTTAACTTAATTAATAACACTTAACGTTAAATTCATTTTAAAATTTATTATTCTTAAAGTTTAATAGCTATTTTTTTATAAATATAGTTCCTATTAAATTTATATATTGTCTGATATTTTTTATTAACTAATATATTTTACTTATAAATTTTATATTGATCATAAATATAATAAATATATATAACATATTTATAAAAAGTATTTTGTTAAATACATAAAATATTAGTAATAAATTTCTCATTGTTATTGGAATTATTAAAATTTTATAAAAATAATATTAAATTAAAAAAAAATTATTTTTAGGTATAATTTAATACTATTAAATAAAATATAAATAGTCAAATCACTGTAATTTAATAGATACTATGTTCTATTTAAAAAATCATAATCATTTTACTAATTATTTTTATTACTATGACTTGATTATAATGATTATTTTTTAATTTAACATAATTTATATGAACTTATGATAATTCTATTAATAATAAAAAAATTATTATTAATCTTTTTATGTATTTAGTAAGATATTATTTAAAAATATTTTATATATTTTGTGAATTTATATTGAGTAGAAAATTCATAAGTAAAGTGTATTAACTAATAAAGAGTATTTTACTATATACTAATTCAATAAAAAATATGTTAAATTAAAAATTAATTATTAAAAATTTAAGTACAATAAATTTTTTTAAATAAATTTAATATTAAATATTAATTAATTAAATTAAAAAAATTATTAAAATATAAATATAAATCTATTAATTTAAAAAAAAAAATAAAGTAATTTTTTTATAAATAATTAATAAGAGTAATTTAGTTATTTTTTTACAAATAATTAATAAGAGTAATTTAGTTATTTTTTTAGAGTACAATGGGATAAAATAAAATAAAATAAAAATATAAAAAATAAAATAAAATAAAATAATTAAAAATATAGAGGTAAAGTGATATTCAATTAAAATAAAAAATATAGAGATAGAGTATTCCATCAAAATGGACGAATTATTTTCCCATACGTACACGAAGGTCCGGGCCAATATTTTTTATCCCAATCGAGAAAGTAAATGGGGCTAAATGGATAGCGTGCTGTTGGAACCCAAGAATTTCAGTGTAAAAATCAGCTGTCGTGAACAACAAAACTCGTTATTTATAAAGCCAAAGCAGCAGAACAAACAAATCAGAGTCAACATCTCCTTTTTTTCTTAGATTTTTCTGCTAGTTTCAGGGTGTCGGGCAATGGCGGGGCAAAATCCGATGCCAAGAGTGAAATTGGGAAGCCAAGGGCTTGAGGTGAGAATAAATGACTACCCATCTTTCCTTTTTGCTTTAATTCTTCCATTTTCTTTCTCTCAACAATAAATTATTTGCCTTCTCTGAATTTTTCTTGGCGAAAACTGCAAATCACAGGAATTTCTATTTTTTTGTTCAACGAAATTGGTTTGAGCCCATGTTCTTTCTGTAGTTTGCCTGCGTATGTTTTGAGGTTAATGCGTATTTCACTTCTCAATGTGTCTTCTTGCCACTTTGGTGTAAACTCTAATCTCAATCGCCCTTGAATTTGGATGGATTAAAGCATTTCCCATTCACATATAATTTTTTTGGCCCATCATCTGAAAATTTAGCCCATGGAGCTAGATCAAAAACTTACCGAGTTAGAGTTTTGAATGGAAACAAAAAATCAAGTAGCAAAGGCTCTAATACTCTCTGTTTGACTATGCATTTATGAGGTTTCAGGTCATTTGGCCTCAAGTTGTATGATCAGAGGTGTGGTTATAAGTTTAATTTCCTCTTAATATTTTATAGTATTTTTATTGACTTCATCAGATGATTATTTTATTATAGTTAAGTAGTTATTGATTTCGTGACGAACTAATTATTGATTTTTTTTGGTTACACTCTATACTTGAAAACAATTTAGTGGCGTTCTTTGGTATTGTCAGTTTTGATATTTCTAGAAAGGGGTATGTGTGTAGCTCTAGAATTATACTCTTTCCATATATTGTTACTTGTCCAAAATGTCTACCAAAGCCGCCTTATTAAAAATAAATAATATTAGACCACATAGGAGAAATTGTGATATTAAAAAATCAATGTTATTTCTTGTGTTCTTTTCTTTTTCTTGTTTTTGTTATTATAAGTATAATCTATTTCACTTTTAATTCAAATACTCAGTTTATGTAACCGAGCGTGCATGGAGTCCTGGAGAGACAGTTGGTCTCTCCGGTTATGATAATTTTTATGGTCTCAAAGATTCAAGGGTCAATTTTACAGCTATTAACTTCTTTTTATTTTTATTTTTTGGTTCAATTCATTATTCGTAATTTATGTATCAATCCATTCAACGTGACAAACTTTTTCTCGTAGGTGTCAAAGCTGGGTTATGGTTGCATGGGGCTCACTGGAGTATATAATGATCCCCTTTCTGAGGAGGATGGAATTGCAATAATCAAAGAGGCATTCAACAAGGGCATTACTCATTTTGACACCTCAGATATCTATGGAGAAGACTTTGCTAATGAATACTTGGTGGGAAAGGTAAGACACTGGAATTTTTATTCTTGTATGGTGGCACACTATTCCAATACGTGCATTTTCTTCATAATAATAATAATAATAATAATGATGATGATGATGATGATGACGACGACGACTAAGTTTTGTGTTAATTTCATGAATATGGATTGTTGGAAATCAAAGCTGATTTCTAGGAGTTTTCCAGCAGGATATTCTAAGGAAATCAAATCTGGTTTCTTTCCTTTTTAGGGGCTAATCAATTAGCATCATTGGTCTGATTTGTATATGATTATGTCTGATTATACATTTCTAAATTAGGCTAGTTTCCTTTTCTTAAAAAATTATGAACATGTATTTATAGGGCTGTCCATATTCTTTTAAAAAGTGAATATGAATAATTCTTTCACAAAACTCTAGATGGTATCAGAGGCATTTGAAAGAAAAAAAAAAACTACCAGGCTGCTATGGCAGAGAAAGGGGGGAAAACATATGTGGCTGGTCAGATGGTGAATCCAATAGAAAGTCCTGCCATTCAAATCACTGCACACAGGCTGAATGGAGAGAATTTTCTCCGATGGGCGCAGTCTGTGAAATTTTTTGTTAGTGGCCGAGGAAAGATGGGGCTACTGATGGTACAAGAAAATCATTGAAACCAGGAGATGAGGGATACCAAACTTGGCATGCAGAAAACTCAATGCTTATGGCCTGACTGATTAATTCGATTGAACCAAAAATTAGTCAAGGATACATTTTTTACCCAAAAGATATTTGGGAGGCAGTAAACTTGAACTTGATGTACTCAAACCAGGAAAATGATTCCAAGCTTTGTGAATTGAGTGAGAAAGTAAGATAAGTCGAACAAGGTGATTCTTCTGTAATGTCTTGTTATAATGATCTTAATATATTATATCAAGAAATCGATCTCTACCAAATGGCCGAATGGAAAGATCCAGAGGACCAAACTTTATATCGAAGATTGGTTGAAAAAGATCGTGTCTTTAAATTTTTAGCAGGCCTACGAGCTGAATTCGATCAAGAAAGGGGTCGAATTCTCTGCCTTACCCCAATTACATCCCTTTGTGAAGTTTTTAATGTTATTCGAATGGAAGAAAGTCGGGTGGGGTTTATGATGGTTGAACAAAAAATGTCCCATACAGAGAGCTCAGCACTTGCAACATAAAAAACAAGTCAACTTAGTGTCGGTAACTCTGAAAATCCATATGCCAATGTTACTCTACAGAAAAATATGGAAAAAATGTATGATAAGGATAGCCTTTGGTTTGATCATTGTCAAAATCACGACATACATGCGAAACGTGCTGGAAAATAAATGGCAGACCACAAAACTTTAGCAAAGGAAGTTTTGGTCGTGGATTGAATATTAACAATTGAGGAGGCCGATTTTTCCAAGCAATAAGTGAACCCCAAGGCAACCAAATCCAGGAGGTAATGATTTTCCTAATTTCACCAGAGAACAACTTGAGCAATTTTACAAGTTCATGCCTCAAAATGTTAAAATCAACACTCCCTCAGCCAATTTGGCTCAATCAGGATCTGTGCACAAGGAAGAAGATTGGTAGTACTACAGAGGTTGATGGACTCTTCCTTCTTGAAGAAAAAACAGAAGATGAGAAATATTGGAGAATGCTAGGAGAGGACATCAAGTTGAAGGAGTAGATGGTAAATATACCGAAATTTGGATGTGGCATTTGAGATTAGGGCACCCTAGTTTCTTGTATTTAAAATATTTGTTTCCTAAACTTTTCAAAAATAAAGATATTTCTTTATTTAAGTGTGAAACTTGCGAGTATGCTAAGCATCATAGAGTTTCCTTTCCTGCTCAAGTTTATGAAAAATCTAGTCCATTCTCAATAGTTCATAGTGATATATGGGGTCCTTCTCGTATCAAAACCCATATTGATGCCTGTTGGTATGTGACATTTATTGATGATCATTCTAGGGTTTGTTGGATCTATCTCTTGAAAGAAAAATCTGAGTCAGCCACTGTTTTTAAACCATTCTATCAATTGATAAAAACTCAATTCCATAGAATTCTTTATACTGATAATGGGAGAGAGTTTTTTTCAAAAATCTTGGGTGATTATTTGCAAACAAATGATATTGTTTATCATTCATCTTGCATTGATATTCCACAACAAAATGGGGTGGTGGAAAGAAAAAAATGTCACATTCTTGAAGTAACTCGTGCTATGATGTTTCAGATAAAAGTACCAAAAGTTTTTTTGGGGAAGCAGTTTTGACAGCATCCTACCTTATAAATCGAATGCCAATACGTGTCCTAAAGTATGAGACTCCCATTATCACCCTAAAGTCTTTCTATCCAACATCTCATCATCTTTTCTCATCCTTAACTCCTAAAGTTTTTGGTTGCACGATCTTTGTTTATACACACAATCGCAACCGCAACAAACTTGATCCTCGAGCTCAAAAATGTATTTTTGTAGGATATTCTCCAACACAAAAGGGTATAAGTGTTTCCTTGTCCCGACTAAGAAATATTTTATCTTTATGAATGTGTCCTTTGAAAACTAACCTTATATAGATGGAGATTTCCTTCGGGGGAGAACAACAATGAAGAAAATTTTTGGAAAATTGTCCACGAACAATCTACTTTCTCTGAAATTCCCATTGCTACAATTGAGAATGATAATGATCATGAAAAAAGCGTTGAGACAAATGGGGAAGATTTGGAAATTCCACACCTATCTTTGATGATCTTGATATGCCAATTGCTCTTAGAAAGTCTATTCGAACCTATACTCAACATCCCATTACTCGTTTTATTTCTTCTGGCAATCTCAGTAACTCTTTTCGAGCCTTTACTGCTAATTTATCTCGATAAAGTGTACCCAATGATATACAAGAAGCATTAGGAGTTCCTGAATGGAAGGATGCAGTTTATGAAGAGATGAAAGCCCTCCACAAAAATAAGACTTGGGAAATTACTGATTTGCCAGCCAACAAAAGACCTGTAGGCTGTAAATGGGTTTTCACCTTGAAGTTTAAAGCTGATGGAAGTATAGAAAGACACAAATCAAGACTTGTTGTAAAGGGGTATACACAAACTTTTGGCATTGACTATCAGGAGACATTTGCATCAGTGGCAAAGATGAACACAGTTAGAATTTTGCTATCTTTAGCTACAAAGCGCGAGTGGCTACTCCAACAATTAGATGTGAAGAATGCATTTCTTCACGGAGACTTGGAAGAAAGGGTCAACATGGAGTTACCACCTGGTTTCGAAGAACGACTTGGATTAGGCAAGGTGTGCTTGAAGCAATCTCCGCGTGCGTGGTTTGAAAAGTTTACTCAATCGTGAAAGGTATGGGCTACACTCAGTGGCAGACATGTCACACTATGTTTTATAAGTATTCTAGTGAAGGCAAGGTAACTATTTTGATAGTTTATGTAGATGATATTATTTTCACTGGTGATGATGAGCAGGAAATGAGGAGACTGAAGAAATCTTTGGCACAATCTTTTGAAATCAAGGACCTGGGAAATTTGAGATACTTCTTGGACATTGAGGTTGCCCGCTCAAAGAAGGGGATTGTTCTGTCTTAAAGGAAGTATATTTTAGACCTACTTAAAGAAATGAGAATGTCAGGTTGTAAACCCATTGAAACACCAGTGGATGCAAATATCAAGTTGGGCACACGATCGGGTATTAAAGGTGTAAATAAAGAGGGTTATTAGAAATTGGTTGGAAAATTGATTTACCTCTCACATACTCGTCCAGACATTTCATTTGCAGTGAGTATGGTGAGCCAGTTCATGCATAGTCCTAATGATGATCATTTACAAGCGGTGTTTAGAATCCTCAAATGTCTTAAGGCAACGCTCGGAAAAGGACTTTTATTCTCTAAATAAGATGGACCACTTGATGTTAAAGCCTTCACAGATGCAGATTGGGCAAGCTCAGTAGATGATCGAAGATCCACCTCTAGCTATTGCACCTTCCTTGGAGGAAATTTAATAACATGGAGGAGCAAGAATCAGGCTGTAGTAGCAAGGTCAAGTGCGGAGGCAGAATTCAGAACTCTAGCTCTTGGGATTTGTGAACTTATTTGGCTCAAATCTTGTTAAAGGAGTTGAGGATGCCCATTACTTTTCCAATGGAGCTCTATTGTGACAATAAGGCTACCATTAATATTGCTCACAACCCCGTTCAACACGATAGGACCAAACATGTAGAAATTGATTGTCATTTTATCAAGGAGAAAGTCGAAAATGGTCTTGTGTGTTTGTCCGATATCTCTTCCACTAAGCAACTAGTTGATATCTTAACGAAAGGGTTGTCTGGACATCAATTTCAAGAGTTCATAGGCAAGGTGGGAATGGAGGATATCTACCAACCAACTTGAGGGGAGTGTTGGAAATCAAAGCTGATTTGTGGGGATTTTCCAGCAGGATATTCTAAGGAAATCAAATGTGGACTCTTTCCGTTCTAGGGGCTAATCAATTAGCATCATTGGTCTGATTTGTATATGATTATGGCTGATTGTACATTCCTAAATTAGGTTAGTTTCCTTTTCTTAAAAAATTCTGAACATGTATTTATAGGGCTGTACAGATACTTTTCAAAAATGAATATGAATAATTCTTTCACAAAACTTTGGGTTCGACTCTAAAATATGATAAACTACTATATGTGTATGTTCAATTAGAAATAACATTTATAAATAAATAGTATTTACAAATAAATATATTGTTATGCTATATGTATGTCATAAATAGGCATGTGCATGTATTATATTGCCCTATAAACATCATAGATGTCAGCGCCCACAATTTTATTCACAATTGAAATGGAGATGTGATACCTCATCATTATATTAGGAATGATTTTGTGGGAATAAGGATTACCAATACTCTTTGTTCCTACTTCTTAAAGTTTCTAACATATAAGAAGCAAGAATAAAAGACTGGTGAATTGTCTTTGCTGGAATAGCTATTTTCTTGTACACAAAAATGTTCATAGGGTTTTGGGAATGAGTCAGTTCATGGTTTAAGTATATCACCAACTTGTATTCATGTTCAAATCACTAAAAATAAAATTGTATTGTACCCTTAACGCATATGATTGGTGAAAATCAACCATTCTACAAGTCTTTAAATTTTACTAAGATAACATCCCAAAGTTTACCTGGGTGAAACTCGGAAGTTTTTCTGACTGATCTAGAGTGAATGTGTTTTTTGATAAATGATGAAAATCATTTTTTAGCTTTAGCTTTCCTATCTTTAACCATTACTGTAGGTGTGCCATGTCTACAACAACTAACCTACCAACTAAAGAGTAATTCTATATGAATTTTTTTATAGTTGTCTTCACTAAAAGAAACAGAAATTTTCAGGCACTGAAGCAGCTGCCTCGGGAAAAAATTGAATTAGCAACAAAGTTCGGTATAAACAAAGTTGAGCCCGTTGTAATCAAAGGTTCTCCTGACTATGTCCGCTCTTGCTGTGAGGCTAGCCTGAGGCGTCTTCAAGTGAACTACATTGATCTGTACTACGTACACAGAATTGACACAACTGTACCTATTGAGGAAACAGTAAGTATTTCGTTATGTTAATGCATTTAATTTTTTAGTCATAAAACTGTTTTTCCTCTGAGCTTTCCATGTCTTGTGTTTATGAATTGTTTGCAGGTGGGAGAACTTAAAAAATTGGTTGAAGAAGGTAAAATTAAGTACATTGGTCTGTCTGAAGCTAGTGCAGACACTGTAAGGAGGGCACATGCAGTTCATCCTATAACTGCATATCAAATGGAATATTCACTTTGGTCCCGTGACACCGAGGAAGATATAATTCCTGTTTGCCGGTTTTCCCATTTTCATCCAATATTCTGAATGTTGAATTTAGTTACATTTTCAAATTCTTTTTCTGAGGGAAATGCTAGCTTTCACTTTAATACTTCTAAATGTAAAATGACTAGTGGAAATCCTTTTCCTCCTTGAGTGAATATTTCTGTAACTCTTCCCCATTATGTGTTCATGTTTCGGTTTGTCTGTGCTTGATTGAAGTCTTCATAACACACTTGAAACTGTGTTGTTCTCTTGATACAGTTTCATTAACACATTGAACATTATGTTCTCAGTGAGGAATTTTTGAACAGATGTTTCCATTTCAAACTAATATTGAACATAAAACACTTGAATTTGTCGTTCCTTGGCTTAATCTTGCAGCATTCTACTATGGTTCATGTTTTTGAGTTTTTCACTTTTTTGTTTCATTGCTTTTGACCCTATTTAAACATTGTAAAAACTCAAGTCACCTGTTGAAATGGTTTGCAGGGAACTTGGGATTGGGATAGTAGCATACAGCCCAATTGGTCGTGGGCTTTTTGCTGGGAAGAAAATTTTGGAGAGCTTGCCTAAGGATAGTTACTTGGTATGCATTGTGTAAATCCTTTCTTGTGATTTAAAGCTCATTTGCAGTTCTATCTTTTTGTTTGTAAATTTAGCTAACTGCCTAACTTTCTACTATCAGAATGTACACCCCAGGTTTACAGGAGAGAATTGGGAAAAGAACAAGGCCTTCTTCTTTCGTGTAGATTCATTGGCTAAAAACCACGGATGTACTCCTGCTCAACTCGCACTTGCATGGGTTCATCACCAAGGAGATGATGTTGTTTCTATTCCCGGTCAGTGACCCTTTACCAGGATTTTGCTAGCAATTTGCTCATATTAACAATTTACAGAAACAATGTAGGGTTAAATAGACCTCAGAACTCTACATTCCATTATGTTTAGATTGCTATGGCTACTAAAACATTATTTCATGGCATATTAATAACAATGAAAGGTGGCCCTATCAGGATATGGTATATCCAGTATCGCCAACATTGAGTTAAATTATAGTAGCATTCGGTATATCCCTCGGTATGTGGAAACAGAAAAAGAAAAGACAAGACAATAATTTGGTGACATAGTCCATGTTCATAGTACTCAAATCACCATAAAGGGTGAGAAACATAGCAAATTAACAAGTCAAGTAGAGGACTATCTTCTAAATTCACGGCTTTGACTTGTCTAGTTTTCAATCTCTTAGCAAATGGTGCTCATTTTTGGTAACTATCTCTTGTTTGGCTTAGAATATCTGTTGAAGTTTTAGTTGGGAGTTTCTTGATGACAAGTGGAAGTTTATATATCTCTATTAGTTATCACTTCATGATGGATTTTAAAGTACCTAAAACAACTCTAACCCTATGTTTGGACCTCAGATTCTAGGGAGGAAAACACTAAGGAAAAGTTTTTCTACACTTGAAATGGTGCAACTCTGTGGCGTAGTTTTTGCAGCTTTGCCTTTGCCATTGCAGCTTTGCCTTTGCCTTTTCCTTGCTGAATTCCTTGATCCAAATATATCATAAATGACATACTTACTGATAAACTTTGGAACTACAATTATACCTAATTGACAACCATACTTTCCAACTACTGTCAATATGTAATTGACAACCATAATTTATGCGTATAGATAATCTATTCTCTCTCTCTCTCTCTCTCTCTCTCTCTCTCTCTCTCTCTCTCTCTCTCTCTCTCTCTTCTGATTCTAAGGCAAAACTTATGTGCATCTTTTGATATTTTCAGGAACTACTAAGATAAAAAATCTTCACGAAAATACCGGCTCTTTGAATATCAAGCTCACAAGCAATGAGGTGAAAGAGCTTTCTGATGCTGTTCCCATTGAAGAAGTTGCAGGAAATACCCACCATGACGCCTTTCATGCAGTCTCATGGAGGTTTGCTAATACTCCACAACCAAAAACCAAGCTTATTAGGATTTTGGAATTTTAGGTCCAGTCCTTGGCTGAAGTTACACGGGGGATTGTCGTACTAGTCTGTCTTGCATTTCTACAATGCTACGCGCCCAATATTTTATGCCCTGTTTGAGTGCAGATGTATAATTGATTACAAATTTAAGAGTATTGTATGTTACTGTCACTGGACGTTTTTGAAGATGTCTAACTTCGTGGCACAAATGTTTTTCATTCTAAACTTCTATCAAATTACTTATGATTTGTTATTGCGTTGGTGTTCATGAATTTATTTATTTTTTTGATTGAAATGATCAAATACATCAACATAACATACGAATTATCAATTATCAATCATCAATTTATAAGTATTAATTATCAGCAATCCCTGCTACAAAAATAAATAAATACTCACGTGGAATTTGAATAATTGGAACACAAGACCTTGAAATTTTTGAACCTAAGTCTAGGCCTTGAATTAGGTCTCAACTGGTTTTCAAGAAATTAAGATGGCGGTTAAGTTTTAAATTAGAATAATGTATTCATCTCAATTTCATTCTTTAGAACAATTCTTTATTTAGGTAATAGCTAAAATTTTCATTTTCCATAGATTGAAAAGATGAAAAGTATATTGGACAAACAACAAATGAGTAGGGTTAGAGAATATAGTTGAATTTATTTTATTTTATTGTGAGTTGCATCCGTAAATCATAAAGGATATTAGATGATGATGAGGGAAAAAGTTCCAACCAACGCTTACCATATACCATATATTATTAAAATTTAAATTTTTTTATATTTTCTACCTACATTTAAATGGAATTACAAACACATATAAAGATAAAAATATTCAAGTGCCCTCTTGAGTAACGAAAACTAGCAAGGCCGGTTGCTTGAAAATAAGTGAGAATTTTGTGTTTTATTATTATTATTATTATTATTATTATTATTTGAAAATATGAATCTCCACCTCCTAGTTTGTCCGTTTAGTTCGAATATTGCATATAGCGTTATTTTCAAATTGTAAAAAAATTATGGTTTATTCCCTGTAATGAATGCAGCTTTTCAAATTTAAAATGAAATATTCTCAGTATGTGATTTTATTTTTCCTATCTTTTCACAAAATGAATTCCTCCAAGAAAACTATTCAACTTTTGCTTTTGGTTTAAAAAATAAAAGGTTGGCGCTTGCTCTCTGTCCTAATTTTGTATAATGAGAACGCAATCTTTGTCCTCCACCAATGTTACCAATTATTTTTAATAATTTAAGGATTAAGGTTTTCTAATCATGTAAGAAATAATGAAAACAAAAGGCAATGGTTGCATCGTGAAGAAAAATTATAAATGACCCACTTCAAGTTTTGCCCAATTGCTACTAATTCTTAAAAGAGAGCATTGCTTAGATTATGGGCTAAACCAAATCTTGGAAAAACAGGGCAAAATGTATAAATGATTAGCTTTAAAATAAAGTAATTTAAGGTACAAGCAAGATGAATTAGATGGAGTTAGTTAGAGAGAAAAAATATGAGTTTATGTCAATCCTACCAAACCAATTTTTGAACAAACCACAAATGATGCCTACTTTTTGTTGTCATGTAAATTGAAGTGCAAGTTAGTGATGGCAATTTGTGTTTCCTTGGACACAGACAAGATTTAAGATTGTTAACAAGCAAATCCTACATGGACCCGCCTACTAATGAGCGCTAATGCACTCTTCAAACCACCTCTATTCTTTTCATATGTTTGAAATTGACATGATGTGTTCCCAAGTCCTGAACGACTAAAAACTTATCATAAATCTAATTGAGAGGATGTAGGTAAGAATTACGTTAATAGTTTTTAATGATGTGACATATTCACGAAATTTTGCTATGATATTTTTATATGTGATTAAACATAAATACA
This sequence comes from Paulownia fortunei, assembly GCA_019321725.1. Taxonomy (NCBI): domain Eukaryota; kingdom Viridiplantae; phylum Streptophyta; class Magnoliopsida; order Lamiales; family Paulowniaceae; genus Paulownia; species Paulownia fortunei. The sequence continues at coordinate 15,045 of JAGSPU010001616.1, read as the reverse complement.
AAGGCTTATATGTCTTGTTGTGGTTGAAGTTATTCAATATTTTTTCATTATTTTATGAATTAGATCATGATTTTTTTTTTATAAAAAAGAAAAAGAAAAAATCGACTTACTCCCTCTTCAGTATTCAAGATTTGGATTTGTATCCAATGCCTATTGCTAGTACTAGGACAATTTAATAATTATTGAACATGGGTTGTCCCTAGACAAATTAATAATTTTTTAGACCACAATATAAAATTACTTCAACTCTGAGGAAGTAGGACGTGCTCATGTGAGGACTAATTGTACATTACAAGAATTTTATTTTATGGGTTGAAGAAAAGCTACTTGACCACTAGCACTAACGCACTTTTACAGTTATCAATGCCAATACTTTTATACTATACTCTATATATATACATATATATATATATATATATGCTTCATAAAAATGCGTATTCACCAGTGCACATGATCTGATTCAATCTGTGGAAGGATCCCTTTGTCTTTAAACTCAGATACTATTAATTATTTACTCTGACGATAAAACAAACAATTATATCAATAAAATTTGGCATATTTAGATATTAATGATGGGTTAAGTACAGCTATGCATACATATTTATCAACTAATAGTGGATCAATCATCAGTCGCAAGAAACAAATTACTACTAATGGACTATCATAGATGTAGATAAATACCATATATATTTCGTGAATTCAAACTTAACATCTTATAGCCATTTGAATTATTTTTCATTAACAAACTCAAAATTTATTAATTTTTACTATTTGAATAAAGCGTGTTCGTCAATTTAAAGGACACTTTTGACTTTTCGGCCTTGTATTAATTTATTTGTCAACTTTGTAGTTAATCTGTTTCTCTGACGTGGCTCCTTCTCAATGGGTCCATAAGATATTAAAAAAAAAGTGCAGCGAATGGTCACGTGCCAGTGTGCGCAAATACAGCATCGCTACTGTGCGGCTGTGCCATGTGGAATCAGCCAATTATCATGTCGCTTTACTTTAAAGACAAAAATTGTCATTCAGTCCACAAATTGGATATAAATTTTTTAAAACCACTTGGACATTCACAGAATAAAATAAAGAAAGAAAAAAAAAAAAACCCCTCGAAAAATAATATTAGACTAGATATTGACTTTAGATTTTTTTTTATAGTTTTGTGACAATCTCTATATTACAAAAATTTAATTCCCAGGCCGAATTAAGGTTGTTAAATAAAAACTGCTTTGATAGAGAAAATACATTGAATGATTAGGACTGATTTAAGAAATTAGTCATCTTGTTTGATTGTTATATAATCACATTTTTTTTATTGTTTGCATCCTAATTAGACCTGATTTCTCTATCGTTATAATATGAAAATTAATTGGCATATATAAAAAAGAGTCCACAATTCAGGAAAAAAAAAAAAAAAAAAATTGATTGAGGGGCATGCACCGACCAGAGCGGCAAGGAGGATATGTTGAGTGGGGTGGCTGGACCATAAAATCGGAGATGGTATGGTGTTTGGCTTCACAAGCAGTCACATTTTGACTAAAAGAGAGTATATTTAATATATTGTACTAGGAATACAGTGAGTTTAGCAGCTTTCTTTCACTGTTAGCGTGTTAGGCAAAATAAAGAGATCAAGAGGAGGCAGCGTATCTCTCTCGACTTTTTCCTACACCCTTGTTTGCTCCTTTTAAGTATGATCTGGTTATGCCGAGCATGCTGCATCATCCATCCCCCACTTCTACAATCTGACAACACCAAAACTCTATCCAATTATTCTTTTTGGAGAGGTGAAATGAAATAATGAAATAAATTGGGTGGGTTTCAATTTTGTAAATAAAGAATTGTTGGAATGAATCAGATGTTTCGGCGATGGTGAAGCTTCAATTGATTGGTATTTCATGCTACTTTTATGATGTTTATATCTATTAATAGTAATTATGATTTAATCAAAATATTTATGGACATATAACCAGGTGTGAGGGTTATTAGGGTGGTTGTCAAAGAAAAAAATTATTTATTTATCTATTTAAGAGATAGTAATATGAAAATTCAAGACGGACTCAAATAGACATAAATAAAAAAAAAAAAAAAGCTTATTTCCCAATAAATACCCCCTCCCGGCTCCCCGTCTCTGGCGCTCACTTATTTCAAGTTCTCTCCCTCTCTCGAGTCTCGTGTCTCGTGTCTCTCCTCTTTCTCTCTCTCTCTCTCTCTCTCTCTCAACTCACCAGCAACAAATAAAACTTCACACTCCACACACCTCACTCACTCTATTGCTTCTCACTCCTTCCTATATATATAGGTGGTGCCATCACTTTCTCCGCCTGATATGATGGTGTTGAGACACGGCGGAGGAGGAGGCGGCGGATTTCTTGCGGGAAAGCAGGTGGTTCCTGTAAACTATGAAGCGGAGCTCTCCCAGCGGCTTCTAGAAGCCTCGCTTTGTAATGATCTGAAATCGGCTCTCGAATGCCTCGCCGATCCCTTCGTCGACGTGAACTATGTTGGAGCTGTGTGCTTGAAGATTCGGAAGACCGGCGTCCTTTTGCGCGAGGAATCGCCGACCGAAGTGTGCGTCGATTACGAGGAGTTCCGCACTGATGTTACGGCTTTGTTTGTTGCTGTTACTAATGGAAACTCGGCTTTCGTGAGGAAATTACTGGTAATTCTCGTTTCAGCTTGAGTGTGCGTTTATTAGGTGATTTCACATTTTAGTGCTGATGGTTTTTTCCCCCTTTTTTTGTTGATTTATTTCTTAAAAAAATCTTTTCTCGCTGTTAATAATTGAAACTTAGCTCTCGTTACGGAACTTATTGGTAATTTCAGTTTTGACTGTTTATTTCTGCATTCTCACATCTTAGTTTCGGAACTTTTTTTTTTTTTGAGAATAAATGGTGCGATTATTTATATGCTGCTTTTATGTATTTAGCGGATTTGCACATGATGTGCGAAACTCTCCTTGTGATGGTGTTTGTTGCATTTTGGATCACTGGAATCTCGATTGTTCTGTTTGACTTAATTCAAATTAAAAAGTTGATATGTTGGTAGGGATGGTAATGGGAGGTTTTAAATCCGAACTGCTCGGAATAGGACGTGTCCAAATCCGATCAAATGGGTCACTGGTCACAAGGTGGATAACGGGTCTACTTTTTGAAATCCGAGCGGGTCCGGGACGGGTAATGAATCCGGCTAAACCCACCTCATTATATTTAATATTTAATATTTTTTAAATATAATTTCTTAATTTTATTTTTAGGAGTGGTGGAGAGTTTAGTATAGAGTTTGGATATTTCATATTTAAATTTCAAAAGCCACTAGCCAGCTACTATCCAGTTTTTCTTCTTCTTCAATTACTTGTCTGCCCTTCTGCCATTGCATGGTACAACAAGCTCACTGTAAGGCCTCAAATTTTCCAGTTAAGCCCGCGCCGCTGACATTGCACTCGTGATTTGTTATTGCTTGTTTTATAATTTGGCTCATGATATTATGAGAGGTTTCAGCTTATTATCAGCTGAAATCTAGTTTCTTGACCAATCTTATCTTGTCTTTTTTTCTTTTAATTCAATTATTTTGATTCGATCTGATTTTGATGAATCCTTTGTAAATTGGTATACATTAAATCTGTGTAATCTTCTACTGTAAATTACCACGATCTTCTTAATTGCAGCGATCAGTAATAACAATTCAAATTAAGGCGCATTTTGAACTCTTTGAGTTATGTTTTCAACCTTAGGCCAAGTTTGACTCTAGGCCAACTTTTGATTAGAATGGCCCAAATTCACCTTTCATTATTCACCTTTCATCTAGATGGGCTAGTGGCTTGTACTCTCACGAGAAGAGTTGATTGCACTGCCACTCAATATGTACACTCAATTTCTGCCAGTGCTTGTTCCTATTGCGTGATTGTTCCATGTAAAAATATTGGTATCATCCTTACAAAAATTGGTCCCATGGTGTTTGCCAACTCTGCTATTTTGCTCTTCTAGCTTTGATAACAGAATTTTCTACGAACTATGTTACTCATAGTGCATGTTCTATCATCAAATTTTGCATAGTGGACTGAATTTGAGAGAAGTCTCTCTTGCTAATCCCCATTATTCTAAATTTTCCTTCACCTTTTCATGTACGAACTCTATGTGTGTGTTGTGTGTGTGTGTGTGTGTGAGAGAGAGAGAGAGAGGGATCCACCTGTACAGGGGCCAGCGAGTCCCATAATATTCTGAGGTTCTTTATTTTGTTGGCAAGCCTGAAGTGTATTCATTGAGAGCTTTGGTCTTTTTTTTTAATTATTTTTTAATTTTTGCAGACCAATCATGTTTTGTTAGATAATGGTGCCATATCTCATTGTCCATGTCAATATAGGAACCTCTTGCTGTTTTTATGTGGTCCCCACTTCCTTATAGTCCAGGATTTCTTCACTCTGTCAATAACACTGCGTCTTTTTTTTTTTTTTTTTAAATTGAAGGAAATAGTGGATAGATATTACGTCTTATTCCAGTCTTAAATATTTTTTTATATGCAATGACATACAAATCTTGTCATTTTTTTAAAATGGCAGAGTGTAGGAGCTGTTGTGAACCTACGACTATTTAGGGGCTTTGTGACTGCAGCAGCTGCCAGGGAGGGCCACCATGAGATCTTGGAAATCCTACTCAAGGCTGGGGCATCTCAACTGGCTTGTGAGGAAGCGCTGTTGGAGGCTAGCAGCCATGGGTATTCGCAATTAGTAGAGCTACTTATGAAATCTGACCTTATCAGGCCCCATGCTGCCGTTCATGCTCTTGTCACTGCATGCTGTAGAGGCTTTGTGGAGGTGGTGGATACTCTCATAAAGGTATATTTTTGACGCATGTATGGAACAATAAAAATTGCCGGAACAGCTTAGGAAAAAAAACTATGCTTTGGATTATCTGAATCAGTGGTTTAAGACATGCATCATGACCTAAGGTCGAAGTAAAGTAAATTGTAACCACCATTTAATTGTTGACATAATATGTGTTTCTCCGTGTCTAGTCGAAAATAAAATTACTGTTACGAGTAGCTTATACAGTTTTAAGTGGCCCAACTTGATAATTGACGTATTCAACATGTGAAATTAGCAACATGTACTGGTTGTCAGCTTCTTAAAAACTGAATACCTAGGATAGAGAGATGCTATTGCTATATGTTTGATCACAGAGTTTATATGTATCAAGATAGAATATCAAGTATACCAGGTAACTAAATTATGCGGGCAGGACACACATTGCTTTGCTTTTCTAATGGGCTGATGGAGTGTGTTGCCTATGGATTTTTGTGCACTATGTGGATAACTCATGCTGTAATACCGAATAAGTATCTTTGACCAACTAATTATGTTTTTATGGCCCACAAACCCATTTTATGTCATTCTGATTTAGTTGTTACTCAATGGCAGTGTGGAGTGGATGCTAATGCAACTGATCGCATTTTGCTTCAATCATGTAAGCCTTCTCTGCATACAAACGCCGACTGTACTGCACTTGTGGCTGCTATGTCAGTAGGCAGATCTCTGCAGTCCACTACTACTGGGGGTAAATAAAGTGATGCTTTAGCAGTCTTGTTTTCATACCTTTGGTACAGTTCTTTTTCAGACAGTTCAATATTGAGTTTGATCCTTCTGTTAATTATGCTGACTGCCTCGATTTATTCAAACAAACTTTGACCATTCTGATTCTCTGCACATCTAGAGAATGCAAAATAGCTTGACCTCTTGTGCTCTTGTTGTTTGAGGATGGTAGCTAACATATGCTATTTTTCTATTATTCTGTTTCGAAAAAAAGGCTGGTGTTAGAACTGATGTCAAGGTGCAACTTGGGCATGGTCATGGGATATGGCTTCCGGTGAGGATTCGAGTGGGTGCAGGACTGGCTGAGCCTTATCCAATCACTTGGTGTGCCGTGGAATATTTTGAAGCAACTGGTACAATTCTGCAAATGCTTCTTGAACACATCTCCCCCAACACGCCTCATCATGGAAGAACTCTTCTCCACCATGCCGTTCTGTGTGACAACGGAGGGGCTGTGAAAGTACTTTTAAAATGTGGTGCTGAGATAGAGACACCAGTCAAAACCACACGAAAAAATGAGTTTCGTCCTATACATTTGGCCACTCGTCTTGGATTGTCAACAATTCTTCAAAGTTTAATTGACTGCGGCTGTGATCTGAACTCTACAACAGAGACTGGTGAGACAGCTCTAATGATCTCTGTCAGATATAAGCGGGAAGAGTGCCTCCAAGTATTGGCGAAGGCAGGTGCTGACTTTGGCTTGGTTAACATAGCTGGCCAATCTGTGGGTTCCATCGCTGTGTCCAGTCGGTGGTATATTGGTTTTCAACAAGTACTGCTCAATGTAATACGTAGTGGAACTGTGCCCATATCACCAACATGTCTGTTTTTTCATCTCTATTATTTGTGGCTCAATCAGGAGATGTTCTTGGCTTGAAAGCTCTGATTGGACATGCAGATATTGAACTCGATAAGCAGGATGACAGAGGTTTCTCTGCAGTCATGGTTGCTGCAACAGAGGGGCATGTTGATGCTTTCCGGTTGCTTGTTTATGCTGGGGCTGATGTCAAGCTATGCAATAAATCCGGTGAGACTGCTATCACACTGTCTAAACTCAGTAAAAATAGGGATCTCTTCGAAAAGGCGATGCTTGAGTTTGCTCTGGAAAAAGGAAACCGCATTGCTGGAGGATTTTATGCCCTACATTGTGCTGCTCGACGTGGAGACTTGGATGCAGTCAAGTTGTTGGCAAGCAAGGGTTACGACATCAATGCCTCTGATGGGATGGCTATACACCACTCATGCTGGCTGCAAGGGAAGGCAATGGTAAAATGTGTGAACTCCTAATCTCTTGTGGAGCACATTTTGACATGAAAAATGCGAAAGGCGAATCTGCACTATCACTTGCTAGAAAACTTGGGGAACTGCATAATGAAGCTGAGAGCGTGATAATAAATGCTCTTGCACGCAAGCTAGTATTAGGTGGTTCCCGGTACAAAAGCACACCAAGGGAGGTAAGGGAGCTCCACACATGAAGCTCCTTAAAATGGTGAGATCTACAGGAATTCTGCGGTGGGGAAACTCAAGCTGCCGAAACGTAATTTGCCGAGGAGCGGAAGTGGGACCGAGTTTAAGCTTCCAGAGAAATAGGCGGAGGAAGGGTGGTGCTAATGAACCTGGAATTTTCCGTGTGAGGACGACGAAGAACAAGGAAGTGCATTTTGTGTGTGATGGAGGAATGGAAATGGCGGAATTATGGGTGCGCGGAATAAGGGTTGTGACAGGAGAGGCTATTTTTGGCAAGTAGAGACTAAAGGCGTTATTTAGGATGTACAGATATCTGGGCAGTACTTTTATCTCAAAGTACTGGGAACTATTTTCTCTCCATTTTGTAGAGGTTTTGACTTGCTCTAGTTGTAAATTCATCTTAATTATGTGAATTGAGTTGGAAGTAGAGTGTATTTCGAGATTCATTAACCAGCTAGGCTCCCACTTTGGTTTTGGAATGGGGCTAAAGCTTTTTACGGAAACTGTATTAGTAACGTAAAAGTGGAGAAATCAATTTCCAAAAGTCGACCCCCGGTGACTTGGGCCTTGAATAGAGCTTTCACCCTGCCTTTTAGTTTAGAGCAGCAGAAATAATAACTATGACCAATCCAATCCCAGTTATTGTGAGATTGTCTAGTTGTGAAGACTATGAACAAATCCAGATGCTTTTTTGTACCAAGTCTGGGTTGGTTCCCTACCCTAAAACGCACCTGAAAACAAATTACCCTTGTCTGAATATCCTCCTGTTGTCATGGCCAACAAACTGTAATATCTCTTCAAATATAATTTTTAACAAAAGTAAAGTAATTTACAATATTGACTCATCAATTGAAATATAATATTTATTTCAATCGTCAGCCGTCACTAAAAATTGATGCACAAACCTTTTTGAGGCAATGTACAAAACCACGTGTTACCCAACGTTTACGTGCATAAATAATGAAGACAAAAGAAAGAAATAATGGTAATTATTAGTCCAATACGTCGTTTCTTAAAAAGCAAAGCGAAATGTCAAAATCAGATAACGAACACTACATTACATTGTAAATAATTAAAATGACATTAAATATTGATATTCTTAATAGGACATAATATAAAATCTGATTATCTTCAGATCAAGGGCGCTGAGAAACTTAGTCAAATAGTTGAAGCTTTTTTGTACATTAAATTTGAATTTTGCTCATGGATGACTATATACAATCTATGCCCCTATTTACATAGATTCTTGTAATAATTAAGAACCACGTTGGAAATTGCTTAAACTGTAAATCATTTATAAATTTTTAAATTTCTCTTGAAAGAATTGACAGATATGACAATTTTACAATGTTAACGTTCATGTATGAATTACAACAACCTAAAACTTAGTTGTCAATAAATCCCACCAACTTACTATAACAAATTGTAATCTAATACTCCTCGCAATTATGTATGCCAAAGGGGCCACTAATTCGAAAATCGATTTTGAAGGGGCTAAAAATTTATTAATTATCATATGCAACGGATGCATATAACTGAGTAATTGCATCCTGATGCTGTGGTAATGACCACAATTAGTTTTTCTTTTTTTTTCTAGGGCACAATCATATATATTATTCAATATATCAAAATATAAATTGATAAATGTTATTCATAGTTATAAATCAAAGAAAGTAAAAGAAAAAAACTAATACAAAATAAAAATAAATAATTCTGAAATTTTGACTGATGCTTTAAGAGTGTATAGGTTGTGAGATTGGATACTTCGTAATTCTATAATTTTGAGAAATAATCACTGCGCAAAATAATTTTTCCAATATTCAAAAATTTCTCTCCCAACGAGGATTGATAAACTTCACCGGGTCACCAAGTCTCCCTAATTAGTATCCTTCATTTGTCAGTAATTAGCAGTTTTCTAGTAAAACATTCCTACAACCTGGTGACTTTAGTAAAAAAGCAGTAACTGTTGCTAAATTTACAGCATGGTGACACGTCTGAAGGCAAACCCATCCAGCTGGCAAAGACAGATAATCATAAATTATTTTACTTGTTTGCTCGAAAACAAATAAATAAAATTTGTTTACTTGGAAAAAGGAAAAAAAAAATAAAGGTCGGAAATTTTCATTAATCTTTTAAACATAGGATGTAGAAGTTACCGGTTGTACCGCCCGAGAACGAGGATAAGTTCAAACTTGTAAAACTTTTAATGCCGGTAAAACCCGCTGGTGAGATATTTTGTTGGACAATTATGCCCCTTGTTCTATTACAGACACCCTGAAGTTTATTGAGGTTTTAACCCCAAAATTTCTTGTTATGCAAACTTTTATTCGCAATTATGTGTGCCTAAATTGAAGTTTATTTAAATTAGCAATACATTCGTTAACATGTGCGTTTTAAATTTAAATAATATTTTATAATTAAGATATCAAGTATAATGAATATACTAATAGCTCTATTTAGAACGAATAAATTATAATAGGACATTTTATTACCTTTATAATTTTTTTATTAGCTTATTAGTTAAAATTGACACTTAAAGAAAATCAAACACATGACAAGTTTCTTATGTTACATATTTGGTATTTTGATTATTTATCTTTTGTTCCCTTTTTCTTTTTATTGATGCAACTTATGTCACTTGGGTTTTCTAATTTGAGAGTAAGTCATATAGTAACGGAGTTTGTAGAAAAATATACAAGGACCATCAAGAAAAAAAAAAAGAGAATAAATGATCAAGAGACACTATAACAAATAATATTACGAGTGATATAAAAATACCATACACATAATAAAATATCAAATAATTTGCTTAAAATTCATGCATTTAACCATATACTTAACATTCAAATATTATTAAAAAAAAAATAATTTTGACATGCTTAATTTATACATGAAGTTTTTATTATTATTTTTTTCTTTTCTAAATTAGTTACTACTACCTTGGAATGAAAAAGTTGAAAATTATTTATTAATATATTGAACAAGAAACTATTGAAGAACTGGGCATTAGAGGGGCGATGATGAAATTTGTTTCGAATGCCAGTAAAAAAGTTTTTATATGAAATTTAGAATTAAAAATTATTTTATGCAGGTCATTTTAATTTTTTTTTTATTATCCCTGTTTGTCAATGCATTTTCTCACATTTCTCATTTTTTTGTATTTTTAAGTCATACGTTAAATATATTTTTTCAGACACAAAATTTTTATTTATTTATGATCGCTTTAAAAAAACCCTAGAAAATGACATTAGAGAGACATGTTGGAGGCATTACATTTTTTTGCCCTAAACTTACATCAACTACGAGACATTGTCATGTTATTCATCCATTGCAAATTATTCCTTTTATTTTTATATTTTATTTGCGGTTTGCAATTTATTTGGTTCAAGTTGCACATCTTTTTTTTCCACAAAAAAAAAAAAAAAGGAAACAGGTGTAAACAGCAATGGTCATAATCGTCAATAGTAATGTTAATCCGATAGTTCAACGGTGAAAAAACCTGTGAAAAGCAGTAAAGCACACCATATTTTTTGAAAAATATAAATTCGTGAAAAAAGATTCTTCCATTGCACACCTCTTCTGGTTCTGGGCTCGACCGTTTTTCTTGTCACACACACACACTCTTTCCCTTCCATTTCTCAGTTGCAGCGGTGCCCATTCTCTGAAATTCACACTCAAACATATTTATGCACACAAAAAACTTGATTTTTTTGGAGAAGCAAACATAGAGAACCAACAAGAGAACATGTTTTACTCACAGTTGCTGCTATCGAAGAAGGGGGCCTTAGGCATCATTTGGATGGCTGCTCATTGCCACAAAAGGTTAAAAAAAGACCAAGTCCAGCAGACCGACATTTCTTCTTCTGTGGGTCTGTCTCTCATGATTTTGTCTTGGTTCTTCTCTCATTTTTCTTTTCTCTTTCTGTAAAATTTGCTGCTTGTTCTGTTCTTGGAAAGTTGATGAGAAAGAGAGAATTTTTTATGTTATAAAAATGTGATCTTTTTGCTTGCCCTTTTGTTCTAGTTGATTGTTTTTGTTTCATTGCCTTTTTCATGCAGAATTAGAAGACGAGTTTTCGCTCTTGCTGTGGTTAACACATTCTGTCGGAAAATTTAGCATTTTATGGTGTTTTTCGCGCTTAAAATGTTTTCCTTTGCTTGCCCTTTTGTTCTGGTCGATTATTTTTTGGCTTCTCCTGTAGAATTAAATGTGTTACTCGGGAATTTGGTGGACCAAGTCGTGGTGTTTTATGATTCTGCAGGAATTTGAGAAATTTATTTTCAGATTGTTGCATATCTATGGAGGTTATGCGGTGAGGGTTACAATAGCAGTACACTATGTAGTTTTTAGAGCGAGTGTATGTATTCGAAACACACCCAAATACAAATACAATATATATATATATGCATGAGTGTCTTTCTTTTACTAATGTGATTGCAGCAAATGTTCTATATATTTTTGTAACATTCATTTGTATCACACCCCACACATACATAACTTGTACTGCCTTTTTAGCCAAAGAATTTAACAGTACGGATCTGCCCACGGTATGAAATAGGGTGATGATGTTGTATTGATTAAAAATGATCTAATTATGTTTTCCAAATTTATAATTATTTTCTTGCTTTTTCAAATTTCCTTTTTTATTTTGCATAGAAGTCAGGCAGTGGGAGATGCCCAATTCTGGAGTTCCCCCACTCCTTCCAATTCAAACGCCTGCTTTTAAGCAATCGGAAACAGTTTTGAACTTTTTGCCTTTCCGTGTTAGTTTCTTGTCATTTTGGATGATTCTCTGTATACATATGATGTCTTTCCCTGCTTTCATGAAAAGGCTATTTGGTTTCTGAAGGTGTATAATGTGTTTCCCTCTTTAGTAGAAATGGAAAAAGTTCATATGATACTAAATATGTCAAGAAAAAGATGATGCACAGAGTTAGTAATGTTGGAAGATGGCCTATGTGTATGGCTACTTAATGACGTAGGTAAAAGTTATTTGTAAGGCTTTATAAATTGGCATAACATTCTTTATGTGATAGTATTGTTAATTTTCATATCAAGATACACTTCTATTGTTCCACATATTTTCTCTACCTTATTTCCAGAGTCAACTCTACTTTGCAATACTAATCATTTGATATTTATGTAGAGCCGACAACCAAAGTCTTTTTCTTCCAGTTGCTTCTGTATTTTCAATTTAGTGCATTTCATGCAATTTGCCTATAATTACTTCCTTTCAGATAAGATTCTGGATGATGAAGTTCCTGTGGTCACACATAGAATCCTAGCCTTCCTTCTTCTGGGCGTCGTAAGGATATACTCGAAGAAGGTTGAGTATCTATTTCATGATTGTCATGAAATATTGAACAAACTATGTGGCTTTAGGATTGCGAAGAGCACACGTGCAGGCATTGGAGTCTCGCGGACACAGTACCACTCTATCACTTTACCCAAGAGATTTGAGCTCGATGCATTTGATCTGGAACTCCTGGAAGATCAAGATTTAGTGGGGTGAGCTTCATACATTTATCAATTCTTCTGTCTTGTGGCATATTTTGTTTTTCTATGAGCTGTTGGTTTTTTTGGGCATTTTGCAACTATATATTTCACTATTTTCTTTGGAACCTATGCTTATGCAGTGGAAATGGGAGATCGCATGAACAAGATACACTTGCAGGTATTATATTGTTCCTACTGCTACCATTATTTGAGCCTTATATTATTTATAAGTGCAGTTTGGCATAATTTGGGCCTTGTATTATTTGTCAGATGGGTGCCGGAAAGAAGGTAGCACATCTGGCTTGCTCTACAAGGTACACATGTATAATTTGGTCTTTTTTCTTTTTCTTTTTACTTTCCAGAAAAGTTCTATGTCCGGACAGTGATCCTATTGAGCAGCAGCGGTGTGTATGAAATGGTTATGTTGTTACTAATAAATCAATATAAAAGTGAAAGTAGAAAGCATTTGACTTCTTTTACCTAATATGGAATGATTAGTTAAATATAGCAGTTGACAGCTAACGAAACATGGAGTTAAGCAATTGTGTTAGACTCACTCTTGATCCATATGGTTTTCTCTTTAATGCATTTAGTTGCCACCTGATCAGACAGTTCATGGGTTGCATTTGTTGAGAGAGCCTTACTGCAGGCAATCATTATTGCTCTTCCTTGTCTTTTTTAGTCTTGAAAAAAGCTCAGTAAAGGGCATACAATCATTTGATCACTACCTGGATATCACTAATTATAATGAATCAACCTAAGCTACAGATGTTAGGCTGAGTATCAACTATTAAATAGAACTTGGTATATTGTTAAGTTTATTTGCTGCCATATTCCAGTTTTGGAGCTATATAGTCCTTGTGGCCAAGTTGCAAAGTTTCCATCATGTACTTCTATGCTTTAAGCTTAATTATTTTGCTAAATCATTTCTCCTAATATTTGGAGCTCCTTAATGCATTTAAAATCAAGTCTAGAGGCTCAATGGTGTGTAATTATCTTAATTAGGAATATGTAATAGAAATTTCGGACCTAGTCTCATTCTCTAAAGTAATGAAAAATGCAAACTTCAAGTGATTGGTGTCAGATTGTTGGTGTCATGCTTGGATTTTTGGCTCCCTGAGGTTCGTCAAATTGTTCAGCGACAATTTTCATGATTAAATTGTTCGGCTGAAAGTGTTTTAACAAAATGTTGTTTCGGATTCACTGTGACACCTGCAGGAGAATATGCCATTTTCTGAAGCTTACTCAACAGCTTACACACCGCCTAGAGAGTATGTATGCAAGATCTGTTATCTTTTTCTCCTAAGATCTAATTTTAGACCTTGTTATCTCAGACCATTGAATTTTCATGTTGCAGCGTGTTTTCATCCCACCAAATGGACCAGGACTTGTTTGTGAGTCCATCCAGTAATATGAACATTTCTTTATCTGGCCTTGAGGTACTTCGTGGAACAAGTTTTGCTTTAGAAGATCGTTTGGATCCTATTGTGTTGGATGAGGCTGAAGAAGAACAAATGCAAAATAAGCCATCTAATGAGGATTTGAGGACTAATTTTCAAGGGCCGACTAATAATATGGAGTCTGATTCTGTTGAGAGTCTATCCACTGATAGGAGACCTTCGTACCAAGTTTGGAAATACTTCGTGGAACTGGGTTTTCTTTAGAAGATCGTCTCGATCCTATGGTGTTGGATGAAGCTGAAAAAGAACAACTGAATGATAGGCCATTTGATGACAATATACGTTCTAATTTTTGGGGGCCAATTCAAGATGTTGAGTTTGATTCTGTTGCAAATCCATCCCCTCAGGGAAGTGATTCGGTAGCAAGTTTGGGGATACTTCATAAAAGTGGTTTCTCCTTAGAACACTCCCCCAATTTCAACATGTTGAATGAGGCTGAAAAGGGACAAGGCCACAATGTGCCATCTGACAAAGAGCATGGAGTCGAAGAAGAGCATGTGGAGCACCTAAGGACTCAGTTGAACTTTCAAGAGGATGAGCCCCATGACTTCACTGGGTCAGTTGATAAAGCACAGCCTGTGGGCGCTAAGAAGATGAAATTTCTGGAGGTGATTACCCCAGAAAGCGTGAAGTGCCAGAGACTGGAAGAATTTCCCATGTCCATTGTGACTCCAGACTCAAAGCTTCCAGGTGATTCTGCTGCATCCCAATTGAAACCACTAATTTTCTCATGCAGATGTACAATTTGGTTGGAAACAGAATTTATTATCTGTAACTTTCTTTATGATTGATGGGGTGTGAACATGATTTGACTAGAGACCAGTATCCTGGTTTTGTTACCATATTTGCATGCCTAACCTGTTTGACTCTGATTCTGTTAGTTCAGAAGGCAAAATTGTGTAATTTTGTTTGTACTGTGAGTCAACAATCTTGGTATTTATTAAAGTTTCCGTTTTTTCTTTCCATAATTACACGCTAAATCTCTGTGATATATGACTACATGCCTGTTTATAGCTTCTATAATAAGATTCTGTTGT